>APFE030404886.1:111224-123112 GCA_000404065.3 Pinus taeda
TTATATTTAAAGTTTAATTCATATTTTATATATAGAGGTTTACTATATCAATTTTAATATAAGTCTAAACTTTACATTAATTAATTAGTTTAAATGGGTCGTTACACCACATGAATTTTGGGATTAACTGGGGGCCCAAACATTTGGAAGGAAGGGAAATATTGTGGCTCTAGTGGAGCGTGGGGGCCACCCCATGGAGAATTACAACCCACATGTGAAGACACTCTCATTGGAGCGAAGTTGGTGTGGAAAGTCGAGCTGGGCCACATGAGCATCTTGGAGGCTCTTTGATAAATAGAGCAAGAGGTACTCATTTTGGTCATTCTTTCATCTATTCAAAAATTGTGGACGTAGCACGCTTGAGCGGAAGCCAAGTCTGCAGTGCTGTTTAGCACACGAGTGTCTCCAAGCGAAGATGTCTTCCCTTGCTTCGGTGGACTTCGAGTGCCAGCCCAAGGAGGGAGTCCTACCTATACCAGTTCGTACTAGCAGTAAGGAGTGTGAGTTTGTGGAGAGGATTGGCAGCAACAGTGCAGGGACTGCGTAACTTTTGGAGGAGGCACGCTTGGAGGTTGTGGAGTGAAAGGCGTTAAGGGCTGAAATTTGAGGTGGAGTCCGGGGAAGTGTTGTACATCTTCTGCTTATGGAGGGGGGTCAAGCATTTGGGGGTCAATTTTGGAGCGTCAAAACTAGGACAAACTCTTTTTGGGTTTATTGAGGAGAGGTCAAGATTAATTTGGCAGAATTTTCTGGGCAGATTTGAGACATCAAACAGTGGCCCCAACTCAGCGAGTAGCTGCATTCCCTAGGGAAAATTGGGCCGAAATTCCAAGGCCAACATTTGACCAATTCCTTCGTGGGATTTTGTGGATTATGGGTGGAAAGACCAGGATTAATTTCCCAGAATTTTCTGCACATTCGAGGAAGCCCTAGTAGTAGTTCTTTGCAGCCAGTAGCATATTTTCTAGGTAGTATCACCATAGAGCTAGGAGAGAGTAGCATCAGGTTTGAGAGGGATTTCTTATTGTTCATTTGGGCTTCGCTAGCTTGCCTTGAGCAAAGCTAGGTGCACTCTTTCCAGCACCACATTGTACCCTCTTATTTATTAATAAAATGGCTCAGATCAGTGCAGTTCAAGGAGATTTATGGTTGTTAAATGTGTTGTAAATTTTTGCATGTGTTTCTGCTATGTTTGCTTTGCTTAACATTGTATATTTCCATTAGGAATATTACAGGTAGCCATAGGTTTAAAGGAACTGGCCAAGGCTATAGGAAAGCTAGACAGTGGTCTAAAGGAGCAGAACATGTGGACAAAGAATACTGTAGTAGCGAAGGAAGAGGGCTACAAGAAGGACAACAAATGGTACTAAAGTTTGTGGGCAAAAGGGACTAGCCCAGGTGAGTGAGTATGTTGTTGGTTGTATTTTGTAAACAAATGTCAACTGATTGTATTTGTTGCGTAGATTAGAGCGTGGTGGACTAGGCCTCAATCCTAGTTGTATTGGTTAAAGGACTAACTGTGTATATAAGTATTGTACTGGGGTTTGTAAAGGGCCATGATCCCTGGCATGAGAGCCCTATTGTTTTCTTATTTATGGGATAATAAGGAACGTGTTTTGGGCCATTGCTGATATATTCCGCTGTGCAAAGTTGTTTAAAGTTTGGCATCTCTAGTGTGTTTGTGTTCCTAGCGAGGGCGTAAACTAGACCTAGGGTGTGTGGAATTCCAACATGGAATTAGATCCGCTTTGAAGGGAAACTAGATCAAAGTGTGCACAGGTGTTAGCTTTAGGAGGGAGCCGTGAAGGAAAAATGTTGCCAACTCATAGTTGGGTAGACATGGAGCAAACGGTTCAATAGAGAACATGGAAATGTGGTCTTGACTGGGTTGCTGATGGGGCAGAATGGGAGTTCTAGTGGATTGATGAAGAACTCGGTGCGCAATAGTTTGTTGTGTGGCAGGTCGTTGATGATAGACTTCCATTGACTTGTCAAAAGTTGAGACAATTCAAGTGCCTTGGCAAGGAGTGCTTTGGCATGGATGAGGTAGCTCCATGTGGATGACAAGTTGATCATGAGATAGTATCCTCATTGGATTGTAGAGTTGCACATCCGGTTGTGGAGCCATGTGCATATGAGGTATTTGACCCAAGCGGATGAGGGAATTTGTAGAGTTGAGTTGCAGTGGTCTAGATTCAACCACAACTCAGGATTGACCTTGAAAGGACGCAAGTTCAATCGCAACATGTTCTGGAAGGGAAAGCAAAGTGAGCCAAGAGGAGGTTGTGTAGGCTTAAAGGGATTCTAGCTTCAGAGGGAGACTACAAGGGAGAGTCAGTTGCCTAGTGGAAGTCAAAGGTTCATATTCAAGAGATAAAGTGGAGTCCTCTAGACCATGCAGGAAAGTCACAAACGATGCGAGGACAATCATGGTGGTGCAAGGACAGTTCTGGTGCTTGCAAGGAAAGTTATGGTACGTGCAAGGATAGTCATGAACCAGAACCATGCAAGGCAAGTCATGATCATGCAAAGGGACAACGTGGCACATGCGAGGACAAACATGGCAATGCAAGGGAATGTCATGAAGTTGGAGACTCTAGGAGTGTGGTATCTTCGAAGATCCAAGTGTTCTAGAAGGATGTGGTTGAGGATTAGATTCAGAGGTAGAGCCCAACTAGAGTGCGTGGAAATTCCAAAGTCCAACATGGAATCAAAGCTACTTTGAAGGGTAGCTAGATCGAAGTGTGCACAGGTGTCAACTCTAGGAGGGAGCAGTTAAGCAATAGTGTTGCCAACTCATAGTTGGTTATACATGGAGCAAAAGGTTTAGTACAAAACATGGAAATGTGGTCTTGACTAGTTTGGTGATGAGGCAGGATGGGAATTCTGGTGGATTGGTGAAGAACTCAGTGCTCAGCAGTTTGTTGTGTGATAGGTTGTTGATGATGGACTTTGATTGGCTTGTCAAAAGTTGAGATAGTTGAGGTGCCTTGGTAAGGAGTGCTTTGGCATGGACGAGGTAGCTCCGTGTAGATGGCAGGTTGACTGTGAGATAGTATCTTCATTGGCTTGCAGAGTTGCACATTTGCCAGTGGAGCCATGTGCATATGAGGTATTTGACCCAAGAGGATGATGACACTTGCAGAGTTGAGTTGCAGTGATCTAGAGTGGCTAGGCCCAGTGTTCAACCACAGTATGGGATTGACCTTGAAATGACACAAGTTCAGTTGCAACACTTTCTGGAAGGGAAAGTTGCGTGAGTCAAGAGGAGTTTGTGTAGGCTTTAGAGGGAGTCTAGCTTCAGAGAGAGACTGTGAGGGAGAGTCAGTTGCCTAGTGTAAGTCAAACCTTTAGATTCAAGCAATAGAGTGGAGTCTTCCAGGCCATGTAGGAAAGTCACGAACCATGTGAGACAATCATGGTGGTGCAACAAAAGTCATAGCCCATGCAAGGAAAATTATCGTGCATGTAAGGAAAGTCATGGTTACATGCAAGGATAGCCATGAACCATGCAAGGCAAGTCATGATCATGCAAAGGGAAGACGTGGCACATGCGAGGATAGACATGGCCACCCAAGGGAAGTCATGGTGCTGGAGATTCTAGGAGTATGGTATCTTTGAAGATCGAGGTTCTCCAAAAGAATGTGGTTGCCGATTAGATTCGAAGGTATAACCACTTTGAGGTAGTTGTGGAAATACCTTCCTCACTATGAGGGAGTGTTGAAATTTGGGCAGCTTGGAAGGTATTTCCGAGTGGAGAAAAGCCACAAAAAGGGTGTTTGTGGGAAAAGTGCCCAAGTTTGGAGTTTTGACCCAAAGAAGTGGGCTTGGAACCCAAGATATGAATTTTATATTCTAAATTAATGTTAAGAGGTTGAGTGGGAAACACCTTAATGGACCAAGGGGTTCCCTAAGTAACCTATGGACGAATATAAACAACAAAAGGATAGGCTAGTCATAAGTGTGAAAGGACACACACTTCTGTGAGCAAAAGAGTCCAAGGAGGCTGCATAACCTAGCGAGAAGTTGCAGTTCAAGAAGGACAAGAGAAATTTGTCTAGCAAGAGGTCGAAGTGTATTTAAGGTTCTGTAGAGGGCTATTCTTGGAGGACCTAGGGGGAAAAGGCTGGTTGCAGCGTGATCTAGGGCATTCAAGGTTTGTTTAGGGCTATCTAAGTAGCAAGTTGAGGAAAGGAAAGTAGTTCGAAGTCTACTTACGGTAGTCGGGGACAAGGAGTGACTTGGACGCAACAAGCATGATCATTGTATGGATGAATAGTTGATGAAGCGAGAATTTACATGCTAGGGTTTGATGTGTAGATTGAGCAACAGTGAGATTGAGCAAAGTTGAGCAATGAGGCTACTAGGATTTGATAGTAATATACATGCTAAGAAGAAGCGACAAAGATTGTATTGAAGTTATTTTGCATTGATCCAGAGCACAGATGGATCTAGTTTGAAAATTATGAAACGAGGTCCACTGGTTGATCAAGGTGGATGGGTGGTGCAAGGTAGGAGAGTGGAATCTCCTTCATGTTGGAGCTTGAGAACACTTCAGGGCAGCATGGTGGTGCAAGGGTAGGTTGGAGCATGAAAGGGCATTAGAGTATCTGTCTAGTTGCAGTTGGTACACAGGGTGTTGGAGCACTTTTGGGTTGGAGCCCGTAAACCAAGGCGTTAGAGCATCCTCCCAGTTGCAGTTGGTGAATAGGGCATTAGAGTATCCTACAGGTTGGATCCTGTAAATCAAGGGGTTGGAGCCTCCTTGAATTGGAGTTGAAAATTTGATGTAAATCTTCTAAAGACAAATATTAAGAAGCATTTGGTGGTTTTTGTCCCGAAGGGGTTTCCACCTAAAACTATTTGGGTCTACTGTCTCTATATGTTATGCATTGTTGAATGGTGTTGATGATGTTTATGTTGATCTAATGCTAATAACATTTAATGCTTTATGAAATTAAAGTAATATACTAATTGATAAGAAATATTGATTCACCCCCCTCTTAATATTTTCAACTATTTGGCCTATAAAGACCAAGACCTCTAGCAAGACCCAAGATTCTTGATGCTTCCTTGTATGGAACCCAAGATATGAATTTTATATTCTAAATTAATGTTAAGAGGTTGAGTGGGAAACACCTTAATGGACCAAGGGGTTCCTTGAGTAACCTATGGACGAATATAAACAATGAAAGGATGGGCTAGTCATAAGTGTGAAAGGGCACACACCTTCTGTTAGCAAGAGAGTCCAAGGAGGCTGCATATCCTAGAGAGAAGCTGCAGTTCAAGAAGGAAAAGAGAAATTTGTCTAACAAGAGGTCGAAGTCTGTTTAAGGTTCTGTGGAGGGCTATTCTGGGAGGACCAACGGGGGAAAGGCTGGTTGCAGCTTGATCTAGGGCATTCAAGGTTTGTTTAGGGCTATCTAACCAGTAAGTTGAGGAAAGGAAAGTAGTTCAAAGCCTTGCTAGGGTAGTCGGGGACAAGGAGTGACCTGGCTGCAACAAGAAAGAGACTAAACACAAACCTGTTAGGATTTAGAGAGGTCTGGTTAGATCAAACTGAGGTTGGACAGAGACATTAAGAGCGTTGGCCAAGGGCCTGAGAAGGCTAAAGAGTGTAGGAAATGGGTTAAAGGGCTTCCTGAAGGTGAGCCACAATTAGGATAGTACTTGCTGAAGGTTGAAATTATTGGTTAAGGGCTAAAGGAGCAGTTTGGGACCTAGAGGAGGCAGGCAGAGAGCTGAAAAGGAGTTGTTGTAGCCTAATTAGGACAGACCGAGATAAGAGGAAGCTGGGTAGACGTATGGAGTGGTCTATAAGGTTCGCTGTAGGTTTGTGCAAGGAGGTTGAGCTTGGACAAAGGTCTAGGAGGCTTGGTTAGGGCAATACAAGGGCTAGACCAATAGGATAGTGGGATAAAGGGAGTAGGCTACTGGTGAAGGAGGAGTATCAGGGAGAGATCAACCTTTTGGAGGAGTTTTGGAGCAGGAGATTACTGCTTCAAGGCAACACAAATTGGAGCATCCAGGGCTAGCACAAAAGCTATTCACTGAGCACACGTGGTAGTTTGTGGGACAAGTTTTGGAGCTAGGTTTTGTCAGGAGAAATAAGGAGAACCTTTGGGCAGTGTAGCTCAACATGTTGGGAGTGATTGGAGGACTTTTTCTGGGCATTTGCAGGCAGGCCTTATTTCCCAGCGATTGGAGGAGGACGTGGTATTTGGGACCAAGTTTCGAGGGTCAGAACGAGACCAAAACATTTCTGGGTTTTGGTGGGTTACTTGTGAGGAGCTTGCGGTTAATTTTACAAAATTGTTTGAGCACCGAAGGTGGGGTTTTTAGTAGCTTCTTTCTAGCAGATAGTGCAGTTTTCTGGGGTAGCGCAGGGCATTATTGGAGCAACTTATTCTATTACCTGGGCTTGCTATTTTGTCACCTAGGTTTTGTCTAGCTTGCCATTGAGGCAAGCCCAGGTGCATTCCTTCCACACTATTGTACTATTGCTCCAATTACTTAATAAAATGGCTCAGCTGGTTGTCATTTCTGGAGTTTACATGGGCTTTCAGTAAATGTTTTAAAATTTGTGTTGCATGTGTTGTTTTTCTTTGCATATCGTTGTTTCTCCTAATTAGGAACATTACAGTGGTATCAAAGCTTTGATCTTGGCTTAGCCGTGGGAGAACTTTCCTATGAACAAGGAGGATAGGCAGAACGTGACTTACCAGAGACAGAGGCACAGGAGCAGGGGAAGGGAGTTGGAGATTACACTTGATATAGAGGCACGTGGGACGACAGTAGTAGTAGCAAATATGGGGGAGCCAAAGAGTAAGGAGGAAGCAACATTCGATAGCCTCTTAAAGGCCCTAAATGATTTGGCTAAGGGGTAGAAGGAGATGTTGGAGGAGATCAAACAATAGAATAGGGACAAGGGCATTCATCGTGAGTTCCTATATGGAGAGACTTCAGGGGCCTCACAACAATATGACCACCCTTCACCAGCCACTCACCCACCAGCTTTTAGTGGGCCAACCAGAACCATGTTGCCTACTTTTCTACCATCAGCACCTAGTGAGCAAGGAGGGCCGGATGACTAGATGCTTATGGGAGATTTCTTCAAGGAGTGGCAATCGGGGAAGATTTCAAAGCAACCATGTTATTTAAAGACTATTGCCAGCTCAAACAGGATGAGAAGGGAAGGCACAATGGGGGACCGAGCACACAGAACTCAAAGTTGCAACGTTCTATTGGAAGGATGTACTTCCCCACATATGAAGGCTCTTCCAAGTGTACAACTCGAGATTGGGTGGAGAAGTTGGATACTTATTTCCAACTTAATCGGATGACGGAGGTGGAAGCCATCAAAATGACTACCTTGCACTTGGAGGGGGAAGCACATGAGTGGTGGCTTCATAGCTTGTTGACATTGGGGCATGTTAGCGTGACCTCTTATGAGGACTTCACATGGAGAGTGGTGGAGCGTTTTGATTGGAGGGACCCAGAGGCTCACTTCAGGGAGTTGATCGAACTTAAACAGACTGGCCACCCTGAGCATTACATATTGAAGTTTTTGAGGGTTTCAGTTATGGTACCAGACCTGTCTGATGCTAGGAGAGTGCACACATTCATATAGGGGTTAATTGAGACATTGCGTGGATTGGTGAAGTCACGCAGACCCTCTACCTTGCAAGAGGCTGTGACTTGTCCCTAAGATTTGAATTGTCCTTGATATTTGCAGGGGACAATCCCTAAGACTAGAGAACCCATTCCACCACAAACTCCCTGCCCATAGAAAGGGAGTGACACTAGACCCCCATCACAACGAGCGGCCCAAGGGCATGGGCAGTTAGATGAGGAGACCAAGAGAGACCTCCGGAGGAAGAAACTATGTTTTACTTATCGGGAGCCATGGGCACCAAGCCGTTGGTGCACAACAGGCAAGGCCCACTACATTGAGGTCTTCTCGGATAGTGATCAGGAGGATGATGTGGAGTTGGAGTTTGGCGAGGGAGACAACGAGGGTCAAGCAGAGAGGGGATCGCCACAACCACCACCACCTGGGGGAGCACCTTTCGCATCATCTGGGGGAGTTCTCGCTTCTTTGTGTGGAATTCCCAATTTTTTGACTTTGAGGATCCGAGGCACAATGTAGGGACAACACGTCTCAATTTTGGTAGACAGTGGGGCCACCCACAATTTCATTGATGCCTAGATGGTTCAGAGGTGGGGCATTGCTACAAAGGAGTTTGAGTTGTTCTTAGTTCTGGTGCCGAGGGACAAGACTATGCAGTGCACATGATATGTCCTCGCTTTGACAATGACCATGGGGAACTACTCGGTGATAGATCATTTCTTTGTTGTGGATGTGCCAGACACCAACGTGGTGATGGGTGTCCAGTGGCTCTACTCCCTTGGCCGGGTCACCATTGATTGGAGGAAACTCGAGATGGAGTTCACAGGGTCGTATGGAAAGCTGACAGTTCTTTGGGGCATGCATTCGTATCCTCCATAGACAGTTTCAACGCACAGGATGGAGGTTGACTTGAGGCATGGGGACATAGCATGGGCAATAGAGCTGAGGATTTTGGAGGTTGGGGGACAACCCAAGCCACCTCATCTAAACATACAGGCCATTTTGGACAACTACCTGTTAGTGTTTAGGGACATACCACCATGGCAACCACCTGACAAGGGATTTGAGCACACCATCGAGCTAGAGCCTAGGGTGCAGGTAGTTATCATCACTCCTTATAGGCATCCTAAGGCCTCCAAGGATGAGATTGAGCATGCCATTAAGGAGTTTTTGGCATTTGGGCATAGTAGGCTGAGTTCTAGTCCCTTCGCTTCATCAGTTGTATTGGTGAAGAAGATGTTGATTTTGGGTTGCATTGGATGTGCTCTAGCTCCGCAAATTTGTGGAGGGGCTAGGACACATGAGATATCCAGAACCCAGAAATCCTTTGGAGAAATTCCACCCGGATGAGGAGTTATTAAAATAATTAATATTTTTAATGGGTCCCTAAGTCTAAACTTAGGAAAATAAAAATATTAATGTGTATTAATAAAAATATGGGTGAGAAGGTTCTAAGTGACGAGGATCAAGCTAGTTCTAATCTTAGCTGTTGATTAGAGATTAGATCACGACCATTGATTCATCAACAGGAAAAGTATAAGAGGAGGCTTGAGAGTCAGTTGGAGACACATCGAAGAGATCAAAGAGTTCAACTTTTTTGTGGCATGGTTTGCTGAGAAAATCGAGCTAGTGATTTGAGTTGTAGTGATGGGTAGTTCGGTAGTGGGACTTCAGTCCAAGGCCGAAGAATACATAATAGAGAGGCAGAGTAGCACCAGGAGAGACAATGCAGTCCCATAGAGGGTGGCACAGAGGCCGTAGGGGCTGACACAGATGACGCAAAAGCTGTAGGGCAGAGAGGGAGAAGTTCAACAAATCGACTTTCTGAGCAAGGGAGGCTCATTGTGGGGGTGATGCAGCTCCTAGAGGAAGTGATGCAGTTCCAATGCAGAGCTTGGAGTAGCCATTGCTGCCCAACACTGGGAACAGTCGGGTCACCTGTGGGGTTTGATCATCCAGTTGCTAAATTTGCTGGAATATCTATCTCTGAATAGAGGTACTTCTGCTAGGATTTTTCTCTTTTTGGTGAGGCATATCTGGCACCCTAGTTGTATTCAAGAATCTGCTTAATAATACAAACCCTCTATATGCTGCACCGATTTTCCCAAATTGGGTTTTTCCGGGGACGATTGTCCAAAAATAATGGTGCCCTTGTGTGATTGTTTCAGTGTATTTCGGTTCATGATTTGTATGTATGTGTAGGTTGCAATAGTGTTTACATTGATGTTTATGTAATTAAATAACTTGTTAATGCAAAGAACAAGTAGGAGATGTTGAATAAGTAATTGCAGTGGGGGTTTCTGATTTGTAGATTCAAAAATTTTCACATGGAATCAGAGTGATTGCAGATCATAAGCGACTGAAGACACCAGCCAAGAAATCCGAGCAAAATTTTTCACATGTTATTAGAGCGATTGCAGATCATAGGCAACTGAAGGCACCAGCCGAGAAATCTGGAGAATTTGCAACAGAAGAGCAGCTGTCTTGAGTGACAACGTTGTTCTAGAGCCAGAGACGCAGAAGGAGGAGTGATACAGTGCAAAGAAGGTGACGTAGAGGCTCACACAGTCCCTGCATCAGCACTCTGAGCTAGGTGAGAGTGACACAGTAGCTGGAAGGAGCCCACGTAGTAGCTGCGTCAGCTGTCCAGGCTAGCGCAAAAGCAGAGGGGCAGATCAAGCTCACGCAATGCCATGTCATCTTTTTGAACCATGAAGATTGACGCAATGGCCAGGAGGAACTGATCTAGTTGACACAATTATTGCGCATAGCCAGAAGGGCTCATATTCTTCAGTTGCCAAGGCTAAGGGAGCTGAGCAAATTTCGATTTGAGGAGCTAGTGGGATGTTGTTTCTGTTGATACAGAACAATGTCTAAGGAGACTAAACCAAGGTAGAGTGAATCACTGCCTTGACAAATTTCTAGCCAAGAAATCTAGATCCGGGTTGCAGCAGCAAAGGAGGATTGGAGAGGAACGATTCCATAGTTGGCCAGAGGATTTTTGAGAGGGAAATCAGGGCTCAAAGGGAGTTTAGAGAGGAGCTTGTTCCTTAGAGGGTTTCTTGCGCCCAAGGAATCCATATCCAAGTCCTGCTAGATTGATGGCAGGAGAGGGAGAAGAGAACCGGTCCTTTTTTTGTGCAAAGATGGCAATGAATGGGTTGAGGGATTAGGACAGATTAGACAGAGCACCCAATTTTGTCATCTGGAAGGCCAGGATCCTAGCAATCCTAGATAAACATCGCATTAAGGACTATGCCTTGAAAATGGTTGTTGTTCTGGTTGACGCTAAAGCAACAAAGAAGTACGAGGAGGCCCAGGCGAAGTCAAAGTGCATGATCCTAGACGGGGTGAAAGAGCATGTAGTACCACACATTGCTGAGAAGGAAATAACAAGGGGGACGTGGCAGACCCCGACCACCTTGTACAAGGGATCTTCTGTGCAACGGAAGATGCTATTAGAAAATCAGCTGAGACAACCAAATGCAGAAAGGAGAGAAGATAGATCCCTTCCTTCTCAGGTTGCAGGGGATTCAGGACCAGTTGACTTCCGTGGGGTCTACACTAGATGTTGAGTTCACGCTCAGGACTGCCCTGAACGCAGTCACCAAGGACTGGGAGGCCTTTGTCTAAAGTATTTTGGGCAGAGTGACTCTCCCCATTTGGGAGGAGATGTGGGAAACTCTTCGACAAGAGCTCAGGAGGATGACCAAGATAGGGAGTAGCGGCAAGGGAGCCCGGGTCAAGAAGGAGGAGTAGGAGGATGCAACTCTCACATCAACGGGACAACAGCGGAAGCAGAAGAGGAATAAGAAAGACATCACCAAGGTCAGATGCTTCAACTGTGGGGAGCTGGGACAATATGCCACTCAGTGTCCCTGGAAGAAGGGCAAGGGGGAGGCTTCTGAATCAAAGGCTGCTCTAGCAAAAGCGGACAAGGATCGTGAGGATGACGATTGTTCCATGAGTGCTTATGCACCTCCGAAGAAGAGGTGGGTCGATATCAGGGAAAATTTTAAGAACCCCCCTAAATTTATAAGTATAATAAATGGGCGAATCTCCATGGTATATAGGAAAAATGGAAGGTGATTTTATCAATAATATAATATGTATATATAACTTTTTGGCCAATCTCTCACCAGGCATGGCGAATATTTTACTCAATTATAAAATCTTGTAGGATCTTGGTATTACCATGGGTTATCATAAACCTGGAGCTTAAAAATTACTATTAGTAATTTATAAAAATTAATAAAAT
>APFE030404886.1:123132-208059 GCA_000404065.3 Pinus taeda
TTCATAAATACAAAGTGACTTATGGAGTAAATATAAAAAAATGTTTATTTGTTTACCATACCTCTTGCTTATTTATATTTTTATTAATTTACCATACCTCTTTTACAAATATGGTATTTGGCCCATAGGATTCACTTAAATAAAACCTCTTTCTTGAGCTTCATAAATAGAACGAGGGTTTATGGACTAAATATAAAAAAAGGTTTTATTTATTTACCATATGTCTAGTTTATTTATATTTTTATTTATTTACCATACCTTTTGAGTAAGTATTAAAAGACGTTTTATTTATTTACCATACCTCCACTTTACTTATATTTTTATTTGTTTACACCCTTGCATGTATATAAGGTGACTTATGGAGTAATTATAAAAAATGTTTTATTTATTTACCATACTTCTCATTTATTTATATTTTCATTAATTTACCATACCTCTTTTATAAATATGGTATTTGGCCCATAGGATTCACTTAAATAAAACCTATTCTTGAAAATGGGCGAATGGATTCTCTTAAATAAAACCTATTCTTGAAAATGGGCGAACGGAAGGTTGTAACTCCTAATTTCAAGGGCTAAATTTACCTTTTTTACCCTCTTCCTTAAAATAAGGTGGGCTATTGGAGGTGATTTGTAAAAATGTACTATGATACAAAATATTCGCCCACTAAAAATTTAAAACCCCTTAATTTCGCCAAAGGGCGAACATTCGCCCCTAAAATTTTCTATGGTCGATATGGAGTTGTAGTCGAGAGGACTACATGCTCGGGCAGGATCCTTGAGGTGCCCAAACTCTTGGATCACATATGGCTACAGGAGGCCTTAATGACAGTAGCATAATGACGGGTGTTAGTTGAAGCGAGGTGTGATGGAGCGACAATGGCAGAGCTAGAGTGCCAAAGTCTGAGGTAACGCAGTGGATGTTGTAGTAGTGCTAGAGGCACAGGAAGATTGCAGTAGCGCAGTGGCAGCAGAGGGCTAGCACAGATTAGCAATAGAGGTAGCTTCAGGATCACAAGGCATCCATACTGACCATGATGTTAGTTTTTGGGTGAGTTTTCAGGTACTTACTTCTCAGTAACTGAGTTGCAGTGCAATAGTTAGCAATGGTAGTGCTATGGGTAGCATGATGCAACATTTTGAGAGGGAGCTGTAGTACAGGAAGCAATAGTGCAGTGGATGAAGTGTAGCAGGCCGATCATCAACAACACAGAGGACCGATGCAATAGATCAGTGTAATGCTTCTATGGTGAAGTGAGGGAGTGTTGATTTTGGGTAGCATCGAATGTGCTCTAGCTCCGACATTTTGTGGAGGGGATAGAAAGATGAGATCTCCAGAACCTAGAAATTGTTTGGAGAAATTCCACCCGGATGAGGAGTTATTAAAATAATTAATACTTTTAATGGTCCCTAAGTCTAAACTTAGGAAAATAAAAATATTAATGTGTATTAATAAAATTATGGGTTAGAAGGTTCTAAGTGATGAGGATCAAGCTAGTGTTAATCTTTGCCGTTGATTAGAGATTAGATCACAACCGTTGATTCATCAACAGGAAAAGTATAAGAGGAGGCTTGAGGGTCAGTTGGAGACATATCGAAGATATCAAAGAGTTCAATTTTTCTGGAGCATGGTTTGTTGAAAAAATCGAGCTAGTGATCTGAGTTGCATTGAGGGGCGGTTCGGCGGTGGGATTTCAATCCAAGGTCGAAGAATACATAGCAGAGAGGAAGAGTAGCACTGAGAGAGACAACGCAGTCCCAAAGAGGGTGACATAGAGGTCGTAGGGGCTGACGTAGGTGATGCAAAAGTTGTAGGGGCTGACACAGGCCCTTAGAGGCAGCGCTAAGGAGATTTTGTGTGGCAGAGAGGGAGTAGTTCAAGAAACTGACTTTCTGAGCAAGGGAGGCTCACTGTGGGGGTAACACAACTCCTAGAGGAAATGACACAGTTCCAGTGCACTGGGAACAGCCGGGTCACCTGTGGTGTTTGATCATCCAGTTGCTGAATTTGCCAGAATATGTCTTCAGATAGAGGTACTTCCGCCAGGATTTTTCTCTGTTGGGTGAGCCATATTTGGTACCCTAGTTGTATTCAAGAATCTGCTTAATAATACAAACCCTCTATATGCTACACCAGTTTTCCCAAATTGGGTTTTTCCAGGGACGATTGTCCAAAAATAACGGTGTCCCTTGTGTGATTGTCTCAATTTATTTTAGTTCATGATCTATATATATGTATAGGCTGCAATATTGTTTACATTGATGCTTATGTAATTAAATAACTTATTAATGCAAAGAACAAGTAGGAGATGTTAAACCAGTAATTGTAGTAGGGTTTTTGATGTGTAGATTAAAAAATTTTCACAGAAGAAGGATGAGACTTTGTGCATGTGCATTGATTACAGGGCGCTCAACAAGAAGACCTTGAAGAACCGCTACCCGATCTCGCGTATTGATGAGTTGATGGATGAGCTTAGAGGAGCCAAGTACTTCTCTAAGATAGATTTGCGCTCGGGTACCACCAGATCAAGGTGAGGGATCAAGACATCCCTAAGACGGATTTCAGGTGCTACTATGGGCATTTTCAGTTTTTGGTCATGCCCTTTGGGTTGACTAATGCACTTGCCACCTTTCAGTCGTGCATGAATCATGTATTCCGTGGTTAGTTGTAGAAGTTTGTATTGGTGTTCTTCGATGATATCTTGATTTACAACTGGGCGTGGGAAGAGCATTTGCATCATTTGGAGATGGTGTTGCACATCTTAGAGGAGAAGCATTTTTACGCCAAGTTTTCCGAGTGTGAGTTTGGGGTGACAAAGGTGCTCTACTTGGGGTATATCATTGGCATAGATGGAGTGAGGGTGCATGAGGAGAAGATCAGGGCCATCTGGGATTGGCCTGAGCCCCGGAATGTGACCGAGCTGAGGGGATTCATAGGCATATGCACCTACTACAGGAAGTTCGTAGAGAGCTTCTCGCGGCTAGCAGCTCCCCTCATAGATCTGACGAAGAAGGGGGCTTTTGCATGGACGGACAAAGCACAGTCGACATTTGATCACCTCAAGGAGGTTATGAGTAGTTGCCTAGTTTTGGCACTCCTAGATTTCACACAGACGTTCACATTGGAGTGCGATGCATCAGGAGAGGGGTTGGCGCAATATTGTCTTAGGATGGACACCCCATCACTTTTGAGAACCGAAAACTCCTTCTGCATGGGAGATTGTACTCTATTTATGACAAGGAGATGTTGGCCATCATGCATGCATTGGCCAAATTCTGGTAGTATCTGGTGGGCAACAAATTTCTGGTGAAGACTGACCACAATAGTCTTCCCCATTTTATGGGGCAGCAGGGCCTCAACGACAGGCAATAGAGATGGGTCAGCAAGGTGCAAGCCTACGACCTCGATATTGAGTATGTTAAGGGAAAGAACAATGTGGTAGAAGATGCATTATCTAGGAGGCCCGCGATACTTTCACTCATGAGCATTTGCCATGATTGGAAGGCGCAGATGTTGGTGGAGTACTCCAAGGACTGGCATGCATGTGAGATTCTGGAGGGTATTCACATTGATGAGTGTTATAGGGTGATGGATGAAGTCATTTACTACAAGGGGCGCATATTCTTGGTGCCAGATTCACAGTTGAAGGAGAGGGTTCTCCATGCAGCTCATGACTCTCCACTATCAGGGCACCAGGGGTTTCGAAAGACATATATGACGATTAGAGAGCATTTCACATGGAAAGGCCTCAAGGGGACGTATTGAGATATGTGCAAGAGTGTGAGGCTTGCCAGAAGAACAAGGGGGAGCTGACCCATCCAATGGGGTTGCTGCAACCACTTCCCATTCCTGAGGGGAAATGGGAGAGTATATCTATAGAATTTATCACAGGGCTCCCTACGGTGTAAGTCAAAGATTGTATTTATGTGGTGGGGAATCGGTTGACCAAATATGCCCAATTCTTTGCCATTCCAACACGGTATTCAGTGTCACAGGTGGTCTAGTTGTTCTTTAGGGAGGTCTTTCGCTTGCATGGACTTCCTAAGATGATAGTTAGTGACAGAGAGAGTCAGTTCATGGGGGCATTTTGGCAAGAGCTTTTCAGATTAGTGGGTACTGAACTCACCCCCAACAGTAGTTACCGTTCGCAGACCGATGGTCAAATTGAGAGGGTCAACAAATGGTTGGAGGGCTATCTTCGGAACTATGTGACTGGGCAACAGGGAGCATGGATTTTGTGGTTACATTTGGGCGAGTACTGCTACAACACCACCCATCACATGTCCATTGGTATGTCACGTTTATGTGCCTTGTATGGTTATGATGCCTTGTCTTTTGTTGACACTGTTTTTGGAGACAGCGGAGCCGCAAAGGCCAAAGATATGATCAAAGAGAACCAAGATATCCTCAAGGCTCTCAAGGATAACTTATCGACAACCTAGAATCAACAGAAGATGTATGTAGATAAGCACACGATTGAGGGGCAGTTTGAGGAGGGGGACTTGGTCTTTCAGCGACTACAACCATATTGCCAGTCTACATTGAAGTCGAAGGCGGCCAAGAAGCTATAACCACGTTTCTATGGGCAATACAGGTTGACTACGAGAGTTGGGGAGGTGGCCTATGAGCTGGAGCTTCCACCAGGGAGAAAGATTCACAACGTTTTTCATGTCTCATGCCTCAAAAAGGTGTTGGGGCAACAGGTGACAGTAGCTATGGAGTTGCTCCACTTGATGATGAGGGACATCTGGTTTTGGAACTGGAAGACATTTTGAAGACCTGGGAGAGGAAGCTGAGGAGCAAAACTATTAGGGAGTACTTAGTGTGCTGGAGGAGCTTACCAGATGAGGATGCCACTTGGGAAGGTGAACACATACTTGAGCATGCAACGCTAAAGTTGCTTGGGGACAAGCAACATTTGGGAGGGGAGGACTGTAATGTCCCTTCCAAAATTAATTTGTCTCAGGTTTATTTTTCCACAATTTTGACATTTTAGGTGACCATGGGACCCACAAAATTTTGGAGAAAGATTTAGGAGAACATGGGAGGTCGAAATATTTGGTTAGTGGAGCTTGGGGGCCACACGCACAAGGAAAAACGCACTTTTAAAAGGAGGAACATGAATAGCCAAGGAAAGGAGGTTGAAGAGCTTGATGGAGGGGACCATGTGGGAAAGAGAAGCTAACAAATTATAAATAGGAGAAGCTTAGCCTCATTTTAGGTCTTTTACCAATTGAACTTACTCTTGTTGCTCGAGCTACTTAGCCAGGTCACTTTGTTGTTCAGGACCGATTTTTCCAAGCGCAGAACTCACCCTTTCTTCGGAGGTTAAATCGTACCACTTTGGAGAGGATTTTGGAGGGCTTCAAAGCTTAACACTCAACCATTCACTTAGTTGGTGCATATTTTAGGAGGATGCAAGACGAAATACGCTTGCTCCATTTCAGTTGCTTTCTGGGTAGTGATTGTCAGGAGAGTTTTGGCATAGGAGTATCAGGGAGAGATTAGCCTTTGAGAGGAGTTTTGGAGTAGGAGATTGTTGCTTGAAGGCAACACGAATTGGAGCATCTAGGGCCAGCGCAGAAGCTACTCACAAGGTACATGTGGGAGTTTGCGGGATGAGTTTTGGGGCTGGGTTTTGTCGGGAGAAATAAGGAGAAACTTTGGGCAGTGTAACTCATCATTTTGTGAGTGATTGGAGGACTTTTTCTTGGCATTCGCAGGAAGGTCGTATTTCCCAGCTGTTGGGGGAGGATGTGGTATTTGGGGCTGAATTTCAATGGTCAAAACTAGACCAAACCCTTTCTAGGTTTTGGTGGGTTATTTGTGAGGAGCTTGGGGTTAATTTTATAGAATTTTCTGAGCACCAGAGGTGGGGTTTTCAACAACTTCTTTCCCTGCAGATAGTGCAATTTTCTGGCGCAGCGCAGGGCGTTATTGGAACAACTTATTCTATCATCTGGGCTTGCTATTTTGTCACCTGGGTTTTGTCAAGCTTGCCATTGAGGCAAGCCTAGGTGCACTCCTTCCACACTATTGTACTATTGCTCCAATTACCTAATAAAATGGCTCAGCGAGTTGTCATTTCTGGAGTTTACATGGGTGTTCACTAAATGTTTTAAAATTTGTGTTGCATGTGTTGTTTTGCTTTGCATATCAATGTTTTTCCTAATTAGGAACATTACAAAAAACTCCTGCAAATTCTATAGAACTCTAGCAATCTATAACTGAATTGGATTGGGGTGCTTCAAACAACTTCTGCCCTGAAGGAAAATGCTTGCCAGTTGAAAATGATCTGCAATGTAGCTCCTTTAGAATTCTTGAGATAGACTTCTCTCTACTCTCCTAGGGTGACACTCGAAGTTCACCGAATGTGGAGGTGGAATACCTGCTTAGGAATCCCTCATGCTAAACAACACCTTTTCTACTTATTTATAATGGTTGGCCTCCTTTTCTCCCTTGGTGGCCCCCACTCTCTCCTAATTGACACCCCCTCCACCTTTCTCTCTCCTCCAAGAGTCTGGGTTCCCTTCTTGGGTTGAATTTCTCTCCCTTGTGGGCCCCACATTCCACTAGCGCTGCAATTTCCCTTTTTCCTCCCAAGTCCCAATGTCGGAATTGTGTCCTCTTCCAAAAATCATCTCTAATGCGGAAAATCAAAATTGGGATATTACAACATCTGAATTTGAGTAGAGATTGATGATTTTTAGCGAAATCTTAGCTAATAATGGAAAGTTTGAGCTGAGTTTGAGCCAAGATTGAGCCAATTCTAAGCTAAGTCTAGACAGTATGAGGTGAGTTGGTTGAGTCTGGTACGTCATAATGAGTCCCTAATCAACTTGGTGAGTCTGACACGAGTGCTTGTTATAGATATGACTTGGCAAGTTGAACAACATTGATTTAGAGCCTTAATATTTAGGTATTTTCTTTGACAAATGTAACTATATGTAGTGAAGAACTTATATCGTGATTTAAATTTACTATCTGCACCCTTTCAATATAATGAGAAAATTTTTCATATTTGAAGTCTAACGGTTTGGAGATATATATATATATATATATATATATATATATATATATATATTAAAATTTACAATTTTGTGTTTATTTGATCAATTCTTACATCGATTTTCACTTATATCATGATTTAAATTTACTATCTACACCCTTTCAATATAAATGAACACAGTTTTCATATTTGAAGTCTAATGGTTTGGATCCCCATTGATATATATTATGTATACTATAATTTGCATATTTTGTGTTTATTTGATCAGTTTTTACATCAATTTTCACTGAATTCTGGTCTAGTTTGTAATTTTAGGGGAAACCACTTTTGATCCAATTCCAGTTTTGATAAATTTGCTTGTGAGCACTTCATCGAGACATCCAAGTCCTGTTATTGTACCCCTGTTGTAACGACCCTCCTACAATTACAAACATAATGTGAATATTAGCATGCATACGAGGCATGGATATGATAGCTACATATGCATGCATCACATGCATTGCACTAGTATACATACTGACTAATATTGGAAAATATCTAAATTAGGTTATTAAATCAATTATCGAAGTAAATTCTTAACTTATCATAATATAATAAATATATCAAGTGAGGCCTTTGATACATACCACCTGTATACATATATATCTATATATATGATTAAAGGAAATAATAAAATATAAATTGAATTTATTTGATTTAATTAAGTAAATAAATAACTTATTTAAATATTTAATAAAGTGAATTATTAAAAACTACAAATAAAACAATGAACATTCATGATACATTATATTAACTAAAAAAAAAGCATAATATAGAACTTATGAAATTAAAAGGAAAATAATAAAGGTGGCAAGTAGAAAAGCCATAAGTCACACAAGATATAAAGACGCTTTAAATGCAAGGCAGACAGAGAGTCTAAGGCATTGCAGGTGGCAAGTAGTAAGGAGGAGCCGAGAAGATACTATGCAAGGGCAGTGGAGAGATGGGGACGGTCGAATGGAGCATGTAAGGGAGTCGAGAAGATATTGTGTAGGGGCGATGGAGAGATGGGGACGGTCGAATGGAGCATGTAAGGGAGTTGAGGAGGCCATAACAAAGAGGGGGGGAAGTTTTTACAGAGAGGAAGAATTCTTAACAAAGTTAATTCAATGTGAATTGAGCTTTCATTGTTCTTGAAATTTTGGGCACGGGGCTAGAGTACCTCAAATTTGAAGTACTTTGGAGCTAGGTACTGAGATTGTGCCTAGTTTGGAGCGAGAGCCTGAACAAATCAAAAGCATCTTCAACCACAGAAACCCCAGGTAGGTACTCAACGATCAAATTGATAAATTCTGATATTCTGAATGGTTATACCCTATTATAATATTTAATTTAGGGCTTCACACACTGGTATCAGAGCCAAGTTGAACTCTTAGACCTCAAATTACCAAATTTGCACTCCTGGAACATAAAAAAAATATTTTCATACTTCTCCTTGACTTCGAGAATGGAGTTTTAATTATTTTCATAAAATTGATGACCTTAATAATTCCCTCTGCCTTCATACCATACATCGGTTTCCCAATTGAATGTTGATGATAAATCTTTCTCAACTTAGCAGCAAATTTGTTTATGTGAGTGCGACTTTAGAAATGCCCAGCAGTGGAGCTAATCGACACGACGAGGATTCATCGATGCGAATTTCTCCAGGGCAGTCGCGAAACCAATAACTACCCATTTAAATCAATTGCAGTAAATTCAAAACTTTGGCTAATTTCATTCCGTGTTAATTTGTTTTCATATTGTTCTTTCCTCCTTGCCACATGAATATTAGCTAGGGTAAGGTTTATGTACTATACTCTCGAGTCAAACAACCAAGTCTCTCAAGATCTAGTACCAAAGCCCAATGCTCAAGAGGAGTCCACGAGAATATTGCATAGTGTACTACGCGATTTTCCTTTGCGACAAGAATAATAGCGCGTCTGTGGTAGTATTTGGGGGTGCATTTTCATAAGGGTATAATCCTCAGTCTTATGCTCACTCGGGTGATAGTTAGACAGTACGGTTTGTTGGTCATTTGTGCTAGGAGCTCTAGTTTGTGTTGCTTTAAATGAAACGACCTCGGTCTTTGCAAACATTATCCTAAAGGGTGTAATTTATTCGTGAATCTCTTAGGCGAAGTACTCTTTTGAATTATTTGGTTAATTGATATAAAAACTAAGTCTTTATATTTGCCCTTTGCGACAGAGAGTGATTGGGATGGTCACCTGTTGTGGGCTCCTATTGTTCCTATGAGGAAGCCTTTACATTGTATATGCAGGAGGCAGGCATAAGGCCCGACAAATTAACATTTTCATTTGTACTAATGGTGTGGGCGGGCCTGTAGGCATTGTGAGAAGGTAAGCAGACTATTGATGACATAATTTAGGGCTTCACACAAATTTAGGAGGAAAATTCTATTCTCAGTGTGACTTCTACGGTGGGTGCACCACATATACTCCCTCCTTGTATGTCGATTATATGTACGCCATCCACACTTCCTAGAGCTCAATAAATTTAATGAAAAAGTGCCTAAGATCAACCATCAACATGATTATTTAATGAAAAAGCGCACTGAGATCAACCATCGCCATGATTAATTAAAATAAAATCACGACGGATAACATACTTTAATTAAAATAAAAGGAATAATAGTTAAATTATTTGGCTACAACGCAGAACAATGTCGATCCAACTGGAGAGTCCTTATCTTTACCGAACCCAGCTTTTGCATAGTATTCAAAACGTTTATTTTATTTCTTTTGAATGATATTTGTGAAGATTGAACTAGATTCGTGTATGACTCTCCATGCCATTTTAGTGGTTGTACTATTCAAAATGTTTTTCTTTCTTTTAAATGATATTGTTGAAGATTGAATTTGATACCTCTATGACTCTCCATGCCATTTTGTTGGATGTACTTATAAAAGGTCTCTACTTTTGTTCCCACCGAACCTTATTTTATTAGATTTATTTTAGCTATCGTTATGTATTCATTGTATTTAAATTTTGAAAAGATTTGATTTAATTCTTTATGATTCTTTAAATGTCTTTTTATTGATTGTAATTATGAAGCAGTGCAAGGTCCTAAATTTGAAACCTTTTTATGCCAACCAATTTTTTTTTAACATATAGCTTACGTGATATGGTTAAATAAACTAGTTATTAAACTATTTTATTTTTTTATTATACATGAAGATGCTAAGGCATAGTGATGCTTGTCATGTCACAAGATATACGTTTGAACATATGTAAAATATTATATTCAGAAATGTTTTGACACATTGGATATATGGAGTATAAAAAGGGGCAAGTTGAAGGTTAAAATGTCCATAACAATGTGTTTTTCTTTACTTTATTTTATTTATGGGCTGACTCAGAGTTTGATATTTATGTTGGGAATGCCTTGTTAAACTTGTATTCCGACAAAATCTTTGACATAGACTGGGCGGAGTGTTAGGGCCTATTAAAGCCCCCATTCTTTCTTTTTTTAATTTCTTTCTTTAAATATAAAAAAATCATTGTACTAAATTTATTAAAGCATGCCTAAGATGTAAAATGATTCTTATTGAAATATAGGAATCATGTCATAAATAAAGATATCCAAAGTAATAACCCCTTCCATAACTGTAGTTAGGACTAAAAAATTCTAGGCAAATATTATGAAATAATATTATGGTCTATGAAGACCCATGCATTTGGCTAAGAATTATTACACATTAGGATAGAGCACCATGCATTAGGACAGGGAGGTAGCAATACCACCCTCCTTGACCTCATTACCAGTAAGACCTGCCTGCAGGTAATAATAGCAAAAACAAAAAACTATACCCGTACGTGAGCTTGAATTTACAAAATTATATATATTAAATCTAAATTGTACCTCATATTTTCATAATCTTATTATATGTCTAGGAAAAGTTGCGATGGTAAAGACATATCAACGAAAATGACGCCATCGGGTAACATCGCCATCACTTACGCCACCACCGCCGTCATCACCATCCCCATCGCCACCATCAAGACTATCATCAACACCAACGGCTTCAACACCTAAGCTAACTGTTATAATGAGCTCATTGGAAGGCATCTTGGAAACATTAAAAGGGCAGCCAATAGCTAATACCAAGGAAAGAGCAACCTCACCTTGGGGAAAGAAACCCAGAGGAGCCCAAGGGTTTTGATTATAGACAACCGAAGGGAGATATTTCTAGGGAACTGCAAAAGATTAAACTCTCAGAATTTTAGGAGGATGGGTTGGTGAACGTGCTGAAGCATGGTTGGAAGGAATGAACAAATGTTTTGCGCTAAGAGAGTATTCTTCTACCTCCAAGACGAAGATTGTCATATTTCAGTTAAGAGAAAATGCTTTGATTTGGTGGGGAAACCTGGAAAAATGATTACACCTCACAATGGATAATGTTCCTTGGAAATTGTTCAAGGAAAGATTCCGTGCTAAATACTTACCACCTTACTTTCATGAACAACACGTTGGAGCTTTGCATATTTTAGTCCATGATAATAAGACAGTGGAAGAATATGAGATAAGGTTTATGGAACTTGTGAAATATGTTCCTTATCTAGATATTGATTGTAATGTTCCAAACTTAAATAAATAGTGATATGTAAAGCAACAACGATTTACAACACAAAATTTTTAAACAATCAATGAATGCTCATAAAAACTCTGGAATTAAGAACCAACTGAAGGATTTTATTAATCAATGGAGCAAGTACAATAGTATGGAGGAATGCACTTGGGCTTGCCTCAATGGCAAGCATGACAGAACCCAGGTGATAATACAATGATCTCAAATGCTGGAAATCACTGCTCTTCTAATGCTTTGCGTTGCTTAGAAAACTTCACTGCTGCCTGGAAAAGGACTACAAGAACTCCTCCTCTAGTGCTCAAAAAATGATGAAACTTCAGCCACAAACTCTTTGGCCAAAACCCACAAAACCCAGAAATGGTTTGGCCCAATTTGGACTTCCCAAAATCGACCCCCAAAGGCACTATTCAATACCCAATAATTCTACACTGTCTGCTGCAAAGATATGGCTTAAAAACACACCTCTGATGCTCAGAAAATGATGAAACTTTATATTTGGCATCCTTCTCAAAAACCCAAAAAAAAAATAGAAAGGATTTTGGCTGGTGTAGACTTCTGAAATTTGGCCCCCTTGGATCCCAATCTCAGCTGCAATTGTGTAAAGTTTAGGTATGTTCTATGCTAGAGCAATTTATTTAAATTTTCACAGTTAGCAATCACATCAGCATTACGATAAACTGCAGATGGAAAATAAATACAAAACGCAGAAGACAAGCCAAGACAAGAGGACACAAGATATGGCGCGAGCCAGGGACAAACCCCACAATGTGTGGGGAAACCCTTTGATCAAATCTTCTTTTTATCTTCAAAGTTCAGCAGAGAGAGAGAGAGAGAGTACATTTACAACATCAACACTTTGACTTAGCTAGATCTAGCATAGATCATTTCGTATAATGATGAGATCAGTTGAAGACATTCTGCTTCAACTGATTCTCAAGGTGACTCCTTCACCTATCTTCGAGCTGCATCTCGTCCATTTGCTACACCTCATCGTGTAGTACCATCATGCATTGTCATGCTTCACTATGCTGCCCATGATCTACTCACTATGCTTCCCATACATCATGCTGCCCATGATCTACTTCATGCTGTCCATACATCACTATGCAGTCTCACTGATCATGCTGCCCTTTACATTATTATGTAGTCTCATTAATCATGCTGCATCTTCCATCATCATGCCCATCATCTCAGTGCTATACCAAAATATCACTGAGCTGTTCTCATTGATCACAGTGATGTTCCAACACTGTTAGTGCAACCCTCTTTACCCTTGAACAGCTTATCCTAGAGGCTGCCCCACTTATCAAATCCATGCTGTCTAAGGTTCTTCTATGACAGCACTTACTCACCATGAAACTATACTCAAATCTGAGATATGTAACAACATTTATCCTCGTGCTGTCACCTACAACAAAACAGTTCTCCTTGCTGCTCTTAGATGTCTTCATTGACTGCATATTAGGTGTCTCCATTGCCTGCGTTTAGGGCTGCTTGGACTGTGTATAATAGCCTCCATTAATGACTGTTTTAGGGCTGTTTGAAACAGCGTATGAGTGCCTCCCTTGAGTGCATTCAAGGCTGTACCATTGACTGCGTGTTGGGGCTTCCTGGACAGCGTGGATAGGAGCCTTCCCTTGACTGCGGCTAAGGCACATTTGAACTGTGGCTAGGGCACAGCTGAACGGCTGCTAGATCATCATCTCAACTGTGTATAGGGCATCATCTGAACTGCGTATAGGGTCTCCCCAATGTCTGCGGATCTAGCCTTATCCAAGCCTTCCTTTGTTGCGGATAGGGCCTTCCCTTTAGCTGCATATGAGGCCTCCTTTACTGCGGTCAGATCTCCTTCAACAACGTACAGCAACTAGGGCATCATCCAAGGTCAACGTATTCTTCTAAGTGTCTCTCCTTCACCAATAACCCAAGACGTGGAGAGGAGGAGATCACTTGAAGAAAATGTGTTGTTCTAATGACTTCAAATCCTCTCTATTTATACCAAAAACGAGGATGATGAATAGACACGTCGGTTGGGCTTCTAGAGCCTACATAAGTGCTGGTCGGCTTGATAATAATTACATAAACAAAATAAATTCATATCTCCATAAATACTTATCGGAATCGGATGATCTTTGGATCAATCCTACACCTCTCGACGAGAGGGATACAATAAAAATATCAGCTGCCATAAATAAGCCGACCCACATGGAGTTTGGCCCTAGTTGCCAATTTAACAGGCGTCATCACGTCCATCTGGTGAATCCTCCAACCCATCTATGCTACTACAAAAATGATAGCCATGATGGATGAGTACCTAGCTACTAGAGTGAAGGTCTTGTAATGGACAATCCCTTCCTTCCGCGAAAAGCTCTTAGCCACAAACCAGGCTTTGAATGTTTCCAAGTTGCCATCCACAACATGCTTAACCTTATACAACCATTTTGAGCCCACCATTGACCTGCCTTCAGTTGATTTTTGGTAGCATCGGATGTGCTCTAGCTATGAAAATTGGTGGAGAGCCTAAGGCACATGAGATCTTCAAGATCCAGAAATCATTTGGGGAAATTCCACCGAGATGAAGAGATATTAAAATAATTAATATTTTTAATGAAACCCTAAGTCTAAACTTACGAAAAATAAAATATTAATGTGTATTAATATAATATGGGTGAGAAAGTTCTAAATAATGAGGATCAAGCCAAATCTAATCTTAGTCGTTGATTAGGGACTTAATCTCGGTCAGTGAATCATCAACAGGAAAAGTATAAGAGCGGGCTTGAGGGTCAATTGGAGACGCACCAGGTTGACCAATCAATTCGATTTTCTGAGGCAGGGTTTGCTGAGAAATCGAGTTAGTGATCTGTTGCAGCGAGGGGCAGTTCGGTAGGAGGTCGAGAATACAAAGCAGAGAGGCACAGAAAGTGTCGGAGAGACAGCACAGAGGCAGTCTAGGCTAACACAGAGGCAGCCAGAGCTAACATAGAGGCTTAGAGGGTCAACATAGAGGACGCAGGGGGCCGAGAAGCTGACGCAAACAAACGCAGAGGCTAGCAGAGCTGACGCTGGGCTAAAGGAGCTGCATTGTGGTGTTTCTGTGGGGCAGACTGAGAGATAAGGTAGACGCGGAGTTGTCAAGGGTGACGCAGTCCCTGGAGAGTGACGCAGTTCCAGAAGATAGCTTGGAGCAACTTTCGTTGTCCAGCTAAGCAATAGTCTAAGTTGCTATGGGGCCAATCATCTGGTTGTTGATTAGCCGAATATCTGTCTCCGGAGAAAGGCACTTCTGCCGAGGATAATCTCTAAAGGGTGAGCCATTTCTGGCACTCTAGTGGTATTCAAAAATATGCATAATAATAAAACCCTCATATCTATTGGCACCAGTTTTCTCGCACTAGGTCTTTCCAGGGACGATTATCCAAAACAACGGTGTCCCTTATGTTGTCTCAGTTTATTTCAATTGTTGATCTGTATATTTGTGAAGGTCGCTATTGTGTTTATTTCAATGTTGATATGATTAAATAACTTGTCAATGTAAAGAACAAGAAGGAGATAATAAACCAGAAATAGCAGTAGGAATTTCTGATGTGTTAGATTTAGAAACTTTCACACCTTCTAGCCGTGGCACTACCTCCCAAACGCTTTTCTTCATGATGGAAGAATACTCTTCAACCATGACATCCATCCATACCTGATGCTTGCACGCCTCATGAAAGTTGAAGGCTCTGCCTCAATCAGTTCACTCATAAGTGTCACATACCGAGGATAACGCTTAGGAGCCTTACTGTCTAATTGAATACTATGGAGTGCCAACATGAACATACACTTGGGCCCCTCTCAGAGTCTACGCAACCCACCTATTAATCTTCCTCCCTGTGGTAAAAGTCTAAGGCTGAGGAATCCTTTGTTCCTCATCCTGATCAACTTGCTCGGCTTGCCTGCTCAACTCTCAAACCTGCATCACTATACTCTAAGGAATTTGTGTTGCCTCAACCATAGGTGTCTGCTCCTCCTTAACATCCATCAAGTTGCCCAACTTTTAAAGAGCCCTCTCCTCTTCGAGCTTCACATCCTACGTGCAACTGTCTTCCTGAGGGAAAGAATGTAAAGTCAATAGGCCTTCGACGTCCTGTTGTATCCTACAAGGATACCCTTCTCTATAGTTGGTTCCAACTTCATTCTCTTCTCAAGAACACAACAATACACAAGGCATCTGAAGATGCGAATGTGCCCAAATCCAATTTCTTCCTCGTGAATGCATCCTCTAGTGTCAATTTTCCCAACACCTTGTGTGCACTATGGACTTTTATTTTGTAGGTATATGGTAGTGTTACAGGCCTCTGCCAAAAAACACCATGTCAAATCCTAACCATGGAACATCACCTTGGCCACTCCAACTATATCCCTATTTTTCCATTTTGCAACCCCATTTTATTTAGGGTTGTACAAAACAGTCAACTCCTTCTTGATACATTTCTGAGCACAGAAGTCCTTGAAGGCATTCGAGGTGTACTCACCTCCATTATCCGACTTCAGTGTCTTGAGCCTCCTCCCTATTTGATTCTCTACGAGAACATTAAACTCCTTGAACCAGCAAAAAACCTCGTCCTTACTTCAAAAAATATATCTAGGTCTTCCTGGAGAAATCATCAATGAAGATAACATAATACTCGTACCCACTCAAGGACACTTTGACATGGACCCACACACATTAAGTGTACTAGATCCAAAATCCTTTTGGACCTAGTGTCATTGCTCAGAAAATAGGTCTTATCATATTTCCCCCCTTGCACACCTCATGCTTCTCGACTTTCATCTCAGGAAACCCCGTAACTATCTCCTTTAACACTTTAAGTGCTTTATGGTGAAGATGGGGCATCTTCTTGTGCCACAATTCTCCTAGCCCTTTGTTGTTGCTCACCAACGCATGTGTTGGCCCAAACTGCAACCAAAACAAGCTATTGTGCTTGACTCCAATCACTTTCCCTTTCTTGGAATCCTTGGGACGAATATAGACTTCGCCCCCACAAAGGTCACGATGTAACCCTTGTCCTCCAAAGTAGAAACTGATATCAGGTTCTTCGTCATCCCAAGAACATACAACACATCCTCCACCAATAGGGGTTTGTCAAACTCCCTCTGAAAATTCACTGTGCAAGTACCACCTGCATGGTACTTGGCATTGTCTCTAAGCTCAATACATAAATCCAACTCCTCCTCCAACTTGGTGAAATACTCTCTGACTCTCATCATGTTGCGAGAAGCCCCACTGTCCAACTCAAGAGATGGGAAATGAGTGAAAACTCATTCTCAAACCATGTTGTGAACTTGTCCACCTCTGTAGTGGTTGCAACCCGCTTCTTCTGCTTGCCCTTGTTTTTCTTATTCAAGCATTGACTGGCATAGTGACATGTTACCCAACTGACGACAACAAAAACACTTCACCTTACTCGGATCATTCTTCTTCCCACTCTTGGAAGAAGACCCTTCACTTGGCCCTTTCTTGGCCTTCTCCTTACCCTTGCTTGCCAAAGCAAGGTTCTCCTCTTTGTCAAACCTCTTCTTTTGATCTACTCGCTAAACACCTTCTCGAATCTCCTCCTTGATCAAATCATTCCAAAGCCTCGCCTAGTCGGGTAAGTGATCCCAACCCATAATACACTTGACAAAGACCTCCCAATGCTTCGTAAAGCCATTCAAGGCTATATGCACCAGCTCCTCCTTAGCAATCATCTCTCCAATTCCAGCGCACACGTCACTGACATGTGTCATCCTAGACAAGTAAGATGTCACGCTCTCACCCTTGGACATTCTTGTCCCATGCAACTTCTCCTTGAGCATCATCTTTTGTTGTAGCTCTAACCCGGAAATATTATGATAATAGAAATAACCCAATAAATAGGATGAAATGCTTGTCTTTATTATCAAAACCCTTAAGGTAGGGCAACACCATACATTCACTCCTTAAGGAAGGAGAATACTCCACAAGCCATATGCTTGTTCATACAAGACTATTTCTCTTCATATCCCTCCATGTGGAGTCTCTAGCCTCTATATAGGCCTCATACATACAATACCATGCATCATTACCATGGTTTACTCATACCATCAACTAATACCATGGGCCCATTACATTATTATTAACTACTTGTGGTCCCTTACATGACATGGGTTAACCACCTTATTTATTACTATGGCCCATCCCATTATTACATTATTACCTTGGGTACCTCCTTCGATACCCCATATTACCCCCCCTAGGTACATAACATCTTTCGACTCTGGTCGCTCTGATATAGCTTCATGAGCATTTCACACATCTTCTTTGTAGTGTTTTTCTCCGACAGATGGGTTATCTGATGATCTTTAACCCCATCAAGGAACATCCTTTCCACCTTGGCCTCTTTAGCTCATGCAGATCTAGTGCAATGGGATCATTTACTGTTGGAAACACTTATGTACTTCCATAGGCCCACAACCTGTTCTCCTTGAGAACAAAAGTGATTTGAACCTTCCACTGCAAGTAGTTTGAAGCACCCTCAAGCCTATCTGCGTATTGAACACTAGTTGCCATTGTAGAATAAAACCCTCAAAAAGATTGAATATTGAAATCTGATTTTTGTCCTGAAATCTATGTCAAATATCCTTGGCTTTGTATTCAATGTTTAGTGCTCTAATACCATGTTAAATTTTTATAACCCAGTTGCAAATTAATTGCACAATAAATTTTCACAGAAGAGAACCAAAATAACTTTTATCTATCTGATTTGTAACAGCCAATATCATGGGTTAATTAACAGCAATAAACAGTGGAAGCAAATTCACATGAAACCAATCATATCAACAAAATAACATAGGTATACCCAAGAAACCCCAGTGTCGGGAAAATCTGCAAACCTTGGGCCCTTTTATTCAGCTTTAGGGGCAAGATTTCTTACAGTAGTTACACGAATTTGCTACAGCAATTACACGGCAATAATTTCAAGCTCAAAACCCTCACTCAACCCTCTCGTACAGCCCACACTTGGCCCTCTTGGCCCACACGTGAGGCCCAGCTGATTTACTTCAGCATACAAGAGAAAACTCGGCCTCTCATCCCTTAGGTAATTATTAAAAAAAAAAAATTGTTGCTCAAGGAACTTGGCCTCTTGACATCTAGATGACTTGGCCTTCTGCTCAAGCAAACTCGGCCCTCTCTCACAAGCAAACTCATCCCCCTTGCTGATCAATTCGCTCTTAGACTCGCTATAGCTAGCTTAACCTCACAACTCGCTTTCTCTGCCTAGAAACTCGCTCTCATTGAATCTCTAACTCTTGCTCATCAATTGCGTCTTTGCCTCAACCCTTTGGCTCAATTTATAACTTTTCTAAGCGAAAATTGATAGCCAAAATTAACTCGTCAAGTTAACTGAAGATAAATTGCTTATCCTTAGTTAACTTTCTTATCTTTAGCTTTCATTACTTTAACTCAAGTAACAGTCATAAATTTAGCTTGCATTACATGAATATCTCATGCATGCCACATGTAACTCATCTGCATGCATTAAACTTTGCATCTAACATGCAACCCACTTGCACACTCCGCATGACGCATGCAACCAACATGCAAACTTTGCATGTCACATGCAACTCACATGCATGCCTTGCATGTTGAATGCAAGCTACTAAAGAGGCAAAACAAGGTCCTTCTAGATAAGACACAAGGCTAGAAGACCTTTGGAAGAAATGTTATCATCCTCCCAACCTGGGCTCAATTCTCACATGTGAGATGTTGAACTCATAATGAGTATATCCTCATGATGGCTTTTAGCCTTATTGTCTAAGTCTGTCAAGGACCGAAACATATATATTCCTCATATGGAATATAAAGATATTTCTTCAAGGAAACTATAGATACACACACACACATTAGATATAGACAGATACAAGCCCTTGGGTGGCAGTTGAATTCTCGATGGTTTGGTTATGAAGTATTATCTAAACTGTGAGATCTAAGGTTGACATCACCCTAATTAATCTGTGTCTACAGAAGGGGCATACATAGGCACCTAGATGTAATAGTGGTAGTGGTTGGTATCGACCCTTGTCATGCAAATACAAAACCGGTCCAATTGTTGATTTCTCTAGATACAAAATACACACACGCATATAGAAGTCGATTATGCTAGGATTATAGACTTTTTATAACCATATCTTAGCACAATATATCCTTGGTTGTGCCCCATGAGAGGTTCTTATCCACTGTTGAATCAAAAATACAGAGGCTACATGGGTAAAAAGTGGTGGGTATCAAAAACCTCACCAAGGACTTCTTCATTTTTTAGTTTCTCAAGCATGTGCATTTAACAAAAGTTCTTGAGCAAAGATAATGCATGTCTAGTAGAACCTCAATTGTCTTTCCCCATTGGCATGAACCATTTTGCAAATTACGAAGGCATAGCAAGGCATTCCACCAAGCTAACTAGCCATACCAAAGGCTCCATAACAAGCTAGCACTAGAACCAACAAGTACATACTTGATCTTTCATCAAGCTTCCCTCACAAAAGCTCTCCAAGTAAAGTGCTCCAAGTCCAAGTCTTCTTTGGGGTTTCTTTGGCATAGCTATAGTTCCTTCTCACAGAAGGGCTCAAACTCTAGCACTTCAAGTACTTTCTAGGAATTTCCTCTTACAAACCTAGCACCTTCCTTTCTTGCATAAACACAAGCACAAAGACTCATAACAAGTTCACCTTCAACACACAAATGACAAAATGAACTCTCGCACCCACAAGATAAGATGATGTCAATAATATGTGTTCAAACAAAGACACTCTACTCCCTTTATTTATAATAGGTGAGGAAGGCCAAGAATAGTAAATGGACAAGGTCCACAAACAACCATCTCGAGCAACTTAACTAAAATATGCAAAGAAAATTTGCAATAGAAGTTTGTCCATGTCCTAGGCAATTTCAACAATTTTTACACATATTTTATTGCTCACAATTCAAGTATGAGTGTCACAAACGATTACAGACCACCTACATTATGATTTTCATGAGTTTCAAGCTCGTATCTAATCTTCTTTTAAAATTTTCTATATTCCCAAATTTAGAAACAAAACAAATTTTCTATAATTTATTTAAATATTTTCCTTTTTAATTATATGGCATTCTCATAGCTTGGTTGAATTGAATGCTAGCTAGGGTTTCTAATAGAGAAGTGATTTCACCATGTATGTATTGTCACCAGCGTGGCATGTAAAACATCCTATCTTGAAGTTTCACTGGGTCGTCATTATTGGCCAATGAATATCATACCCTTGGCTTTGTGTCTAAGGGCACCTATGGCCAAAAAAAAAAATCAATTAATTTCAAATGTTATGCTCCATCTAGAGATTGTCTTGTGCCCCCATAGGAAGCACATAATAGACACTTCAACAAAACCAACTCGAAAGGGTGATGCAAACATTTACTCAACAAGGATGAATCCCCTCAACAACAAAAGATCAAATATATGATGAAACCACTCTTTTACCCTCAACCTCAACAAGGAAGATTTTCAGTAGAAAAAATTAAATCTACCTTGATTCTCCACATATATTATAGAAGGATCTATGGTAACATCAAATCCTTAAAAGAAGATGGCTTTTTTATTCCGTAAATTGTTTCTAGTCTAACTGTGTCATGCTCATGCTCAAGATTAACCACAAGTGGTAAAAAAAGCCTCAATAAGATTTTGTGCCAAAGGTTTTTTGGGTCCATTTTGAAGATGTAGAAGATAGGAAGATATTAATGGAAAATGGGCCTTTGTTCTGGGATGGGGTCAGCCTCTTCTCGGATCCCTACTTCATAGAATTCAACCTAGTAACTATATTGTCTCTCCAATCCCAGTTTGCGTCAGATTGCCAACTGTGGGAGTATCTCTAGGAAGAGGTCAGAGAGAAAATCGATAATTCTTTGGGCAACAATATCAAATGTGATCAAGAAAAATGTCAAGTTTTTCCTCCTTTGCAAGCATATGTGTAGAATTGGATCTAAGTAAAGGATTGTTGAATATATTCATCCTCAAATGTGAGGATATTCGTTGGTTCCAAATCTTAGACAACAAAAACACACATTTTCACATAGATTTTGTGGAGAAATAGGCCATTTGATGGCAACTTTCTCAACAATGTCATAAATAGTTGAGGAGGAAACCATATCTCAATGCAAACCACAAAAGCAAGAAAACCACATTTACCATGAGCATCAAGACAGTTTTCAGACAGTCAAAAGAAGAAGAAAAAAAAGTTAAAATGGTCAGGGAGGAAACCAACATAATAAGAGAACTGCAAATAAACTTATGAAAACGTCTCTAGATGGTAAAGAACCTAAGAAAGATTAATATTCCAGAAATCCTCAATCAAAATATGAAAAAGAGGAATGAAGAGAACAAGATCCTACCTTGGCTAATCAAATGGGACAAATCACCATGTTGATCATGTTACTTCCAAACCTTCACTTCAAATGTTACAAAGTCCAGTAACCTAGTGCAGCCCTTGCGGGACTTGGGAAGCTTACACAATGTCATCACAGCAATACTTCCTTTCACTTTGGGGCAGTTCTATTTTAATACAAAGGGGAAACCCTAGAAAAGATTATTTAAGATTTTTCTTTGAAATAAATGGGTGAAAGAATGTACAATGTTAACACAATTGGGCACTGGAGTCAGGATCAAACCCAAAAAGGTTTGAACAGTATGAAAGGAAGCATAATTAGACTGTTATTAACATGCTCAAATCAACCACATGGGCTTCTTTAATATGCAAAAATTAAATGGAAGGCCCTTCCAAAGGTGCACCACTTCAACGATCACAAATCAGTGGTAATAATGTGCAACCATCAACAATAAAATATAACAATAGCATTTCAGAATACAAAAATGATAGCAGCAAACCAATCTTTGAAAATGATAAACCACAAGTCATAAGAAGGGCTTCACCTCAACCTTATTCCTTCTTCCTAGAGCAGAATTGCCCTTCTTCAAAAGTTCATTACAGCAGATTTACAATGCTGATTTCAGCAATCAAATTCATCAAATAAAAGATAAAATAAGATTATGAACCTCACAGAAATGCCCTTAACTTCCTTGCTCCAGCTAAATATTCCACTAAGCCCTTGGCACTTCTTTACCCTTCTTTCACACCTGTTTGGCCAATGATCTTTCTACTATTTATATGTTTCAACAGTGGATCTACCTAGATTAGGATGCTCCATAATTTTTCAAAAGGGTTTGACAACTCCACATAAGGCCATGAGGCAACTCCTCAAGCTAGGGCATACCTTTCAAGACTTCCTTTTCTCTCTATTCATGTGCACTCCTCTTAGAAGATCTTTTTACTCATTAAGATTGTTCTTATATGTCCTTTTTTTACTAGGTCAGGGCTGACATCTCAAAGACTTAATGTTATTTTTAATAGCAGACTTTTCTTCAATTTGAGGCCCCCTCTACTAGGGCTGACCTCATCATCATTAAGTACAACACCTAAATTATCTTTCCAAGTGTATTTAGCCTCTATTTTGCTTGGGCATTCCTCCATAAATGTCCTTTATTACATCAATCTTGTATCCACAATGCCAATGAAGCAAACTTTGAGCTTTGACCATTTCAAGCATTTGTAGGCCCATTCCAACAAGGGTGTTTTCCAAATTTGCACATCAAAAGCTCCAAAGTGGTAGAAAGTCAAAGTCTCAACCCATAGAACAACAAATCAAAAGAATCACCTAAGCAAGAAACCACATGAGCACTTATATAGGTCTAAGCTCTTTGTGTTATAGTGTTCCTAGTATTTTTGCCTTCAAATATAACTAGGAAAGTAACAATTTTGCACTTTATTATAATTTCCTGTTAAAAAAATAGATGCCTCTCTCTTTCTTCTTTTTTGGACCATGTTAGTAAACGACTCTCTTTTCACTATTCATAATCAAAAGGTCCAAGTCAAAATGTACTATGATGCCTCTATTTTGCTTGGGCATTCCTCCATAAATGTCATTTATTACGTCAATCTTGTATCCAAAATGCCAATGAAGCAAACTTTGAGCTTTGACCATTTCAAGCATTTGTAGGCCCATTCCAACAAGGGTGTTTTCCAAATTCGCACATCAAAAGCTCCAAGTGGTAGGAAGTCAAAGTCTCAACCAATAGAACAACAAACCAAAAGAATCACCTAAGCAAGAAACCACATGAGCACTTATATAGGTCTAAGCTCTTTGTGTTATAGTGTTCCTAGTATTTTTGCCTTCAAATATAGCTAGGAAAGTAACAATTTTGCATTTTATAATAATTTCCTGTTAAAAAAATAGATGCCTCTCTCTTTCTTCTTTTTTGGACCATGTTAGTAAACGACTCTCTTTTCATTATTCATAATCAAAAGGTCCAAGTCGAAATCTACTATGATGCCACGTAGTACTTTAGGCTGTACACATTCATAAAGAACATGGTGGTCAAAAAATAAGAAAGACTTTGTTGTTACCCCTAGAGACAGTTCTTTTCGGGGAACCAGTGCCTAGGACATCTAAAACATTGATGAAAACTTTAAAATATGTGGTTGGAGGGACAAGCCATGAGATCTTGCAATGAATGATCTAATTTTGAAACCTATCTTTACAGCCAGTTTGGCCAAGATTAATGAGGGTTGCAGAGCTTTAATTAAAAAGGTGACTAGAAGAAGGATGGAGATGAACAGAGTTTAATAACTCGGGCAATTAAGAATCTTAGTCCTAACCATCCAGAAAGAATGATGAAAAGGCCTAAGATATGGAGAGATTTCGGGCTATGGAATATTTGTTGTGAAAAATCACACTAGCTCTTGAAATGTAAACAAAACAGGATATATAAAATGCTGGTGTTGAAAACTTACTTAGTACTAGATGTAGCGTTTTAAATATTGCCCATTGACTAGGAATGAGAAATTTTCTCCTTCCAAATTCCAAAGAATGAAGGTATTATTGTATTTGACTTTTGCAATGTTGAAAGGTCCCAGCTAAAGATTGTCGAACTTTCCATGCTTTCATTTTTCTTCTCTTCTTGCATCCCATCTGAGAACTAAGTCACCTTGTCTGAAATCCCTCTCTCTAGCTTTTATATCAAACAAACTTTTCATCTTGTCCTAATATTGTAGAAGTTTGTGTTGAACTTCTTCCCTATCCTGGTTCAACTCAATACTTTGATTTATCCTTCTTCAAAAATCATCAGTCTCTTCATATGAATCCTGCAAAAATTTCATGACTAGAAAATACTAACTGCGTAGAGAAAATAGCTTTTATTCCATAAACAAGCTGAAAAGGAGATTTACCAAAAAAAACCTTTTAGGTAAAACCCTGTTTTTCCATACTGCATATTTCAAATGACTGTCCCAATTTCTTTTATGATCTGCTAACACCTTTTTGATGACTTTGATTAGACATTTGTTTGATGGTTCTATCAACCCATTCCCTTGTGGATAATAAGATGTGGAGTGATGTAAAGCAATCTGATATTTTAAACAAAATTCAATCATCTTAATGCTTCTACAAGCTTGAGCATTATCTGTAACTATTTGTCTCAGACAGCCAAATCTGGACAAAATGTTTTCTTCAATAAATTTCATGACTACTGCATTTGTTGCATTTCTTACAGGAATAGCTCCTACCCACTTTGTGAAGTAATCAGTTGTTGCAAGTATTCATCTTTGTTGATTACTAGAAGAAGGAACTATTTCATTGATGAAATCTAATTCCCACTGCAAAAAAGGAGCTTCCATTGAAACTAGAATAAGAGGAAGTGTTGCTAACCTCTGTTTTCCTACAAAAGTCTGACAAGGAATACAACTTCTCACCTTTGATCCAACCTGTGCAAACAGCTTTGGCCAATAGAATCCTACTCTGAGTATTTTATGTGTTGTTGCTTTCCAAGCGCAATGGCCTCCACAAACTCCATGAAACTATTCAATCACACCTTTTGTTTCACTTTCGGTTAAACGCAATAAGGGAATATTTAATGGATCTTTCCAGTTCAAATTTGCATTAAATACATAGTATTTCATGGCTCTAAGTTTAAGAGATCTACATTGATTCCTTGTGAATTGAATAGGGTATTCAAAATCACGTATAAAATGTACAATATCTTTATACCAATCTGATAATAAAAAAATTTCATCAATATGCAAAGGAAGTGACACTGGACTGGAAGAAGGTTCTTGTGGATTCTTCTCCTCTGAAACAAAAGAAGGTTCTTGTGGATTCTTCTCCTCTAAAACCTACATTGTTGAATTGATGCCCAAAATTTTGCAGTTTGATTCTGCCAACAACTTAGCTAAACCTTGTCCTTTCACCAGCTTTGTAGGTCTGATATCTAAATCAAACTCTAGGATCTTAGCAATCCATCTCCCCCTCTTTCCATTTGCACCAGGTTGAGTCAGCATTGTCTTTACTACATTATTAGGCACATAAGAAATGATGGGAGAATGCAAGACATAAATTCTAAAAGCTTTCAAAGCTTGTACCAAAGCATAAGCTTGTTTTTTCTATTATGTCACATTTCAGTTCTGCATCCCTCATGACTTTGCTAAAGAAAGCAATTGGTTGCTCATGTTGATCTTCATTTCTTTGCAATAAAACTACTCCTATTATGGTATCTGAAACAAAGGAGAAAATACCGAACAGTTTTGAATAATCAGGACTAGCAAGCACTCGAGCCTCAGAAATTGCTTTTTTGAAATGAGAAAAAGAGAATCTAGCTCGGGTGGTCCATTTGACTTCATTATCTTTCTTGAGCATATCAGTAATGTCTTTAACAATCAACATAATTAGGTATGAACCTTCTTAAAAAAATTATCTTCCCTAGGAATGACTGAATTTCTTTCTTATTTCTAGGCAGAGTAATTACCTGAATTGTTGAAACTCTTTTAGGGTCAATTGTAACTCCCCCTTTTGAAATGATATATCTTAACAATTTCCCTTCCCTCATGGCAAATAGTGATTTTTTAGGATTAAGAGAAATCCCAAGTTTTCCACATCTCTGAAAGACTTTCCTTAAATGTTTGATATGTTTTGCATCAGCCTCTAAAGATATTATCAAATCATCAAGGTAAATAACTATGAATTTGTTTACCTTACCAACAAATGCCAAATCCATGGCCCTTTGAAATGTTGCACCAACATTAATCAAACCAAAAGGCATTTCGGCATACATGAAAGTCCCCCATGGGCTTGTGAAAGCTGTCTTTTCTTTGTCTTCTTGGCTAACTAAAATCTGATTGTATCCAGAAAAAACCATCCAACATTCAAATCTTGTCAAAACCTGCTACTCTTTGAAGCAATTGATCCATCTTTGGTAGTGGATAATTATCTTGCAATGACAATTTATTCAGGTTTCTAAAATCAACACACAGTCTTATTTCTCCATTCTTCTTTCTAATAGGCACCAAGTAAACTATCCATTCAGAATATCTTAAAGGAACAATAATTTTTGCATCTAACAACTTCCTTACCTCTTTCTCAATAATGGGCAATAAAATTGGATTAATCCTTCTCAATTTTTGTTGGAATGGCTTAGCCCCTGGTTTCAATGGAATTTTATGTTCAATGATAGTTGTATCATAAGTTTTCAGATCTTCATAAGACCATGCAAATACATCTTCGTATTCTTTGAATAAGTTGATATATTTTTCTATGACATCCTGAGGCAAAATTGCCTGAGATTTTGACATTTCTTATTTTTGTACAGTACCAATATTGCAATCTTGTATATCTTCTTGTTGTTAATTTAATAGTGAAGATTTTGGTACTTCATTTTGATCAAACAGTTTCTCAAGAGGGACTAAACCCTTTGGAATATAATTGTTAAGTAACTGGACGATATCATTATCAGCTATTTTATGTTTAAAATTCATATCTGATTCATCATTGTTTTCTTTTACTTCATCATTGTTTTCTTCTTCAACATGTAAGGCAGAAAATTCATCAATGGCTTGCAAAAAAAAAAAAAAAATGTTCATCATCTTCAAAGACTTGCCAGTGTCTTAAATTGTCTGGGACGGAAGACCTATATTTCACTTCAATTTGATATTATAACTATAAGGAATCTAGAATTTTGGAAGTACTTGCAGAAACTGCCAAGGAATCTGCATGAATATTATCCTCTCTTGGGGTAGCTGAAATATTAAAGGCTTGAAAATAGTTGTCCACACAATCCCATACTTCATTTTTGTAAGCTCTGAGTCTAGGATGCTTTGTTTGACAGAGATTTCTGATCTGTTTCACTATCAATTCTGAATCACCAAATACTGCTAGATTTTGTAGTTTCAAATCTTTGGCCAACTCTAATCCCAAAATTAAAGCCTCATATTCTGCCACATTATTAGTGACTTCAAAATCTAATTTAAAGGATCGAGTAATGTTTTTCTTTTCTAGTGAAATCAAAACAATTCTTACCCCAGCTCCATCTTTAGCAAAAGCTCCATCAAAATACATTTTCCAAACATCATTGTTTGAGATTGGTGGGACATTTATGGTGTCTTCAATTTTTTTTGTGGATTGCACTGATCATTTGTAGCCAAAATAAAACACCCTAGATCTTGATCAATATATAGGATGATTTATTGCTTGATTAGCTTTGCAGCCAGTAAGCATAGATTTGACTTCCCAATATAGCCTTAAATGTTCACCTCCATAAACATGAATGGTTGCATAGAACATATCCATTTGTAAGCTTCCCCCAAGCTTGGCACAACAAGATCTTGATAATAACATACCAAACTTAGGAGGGATGTTTGTGACTACTATATCCATTACTATGGTTTTGACAGGAATTTGAGCAAGAGTAACAACTAAATCTTTGATTAACCCCAAGCATGGTACTTTCTTTGAATCAAATGTATACAATTCATGATAGAGCCTTGTAATTTGCAACTGAAGTTGGTCCATAATAACTTTAGGCATCAAATTGTGAGAAGCACCAGAATCTAGCATGCGGTTATACAACAAAAAATCATGAACTTTTAATGTAACATAGAAAGGTGGCACACTTTCATCTATCATGTTTGCACTTGGCCCAAAAACTGTTGAAGGTTTCTCATCCTATAAGCTAATCACATCTCCTTCAACATCTACACTTGAAGATTGTATCCATTTAGTAACTTGTTGCTTATAGCCTAGATTCCTTGAAAGTTCTGATAAGGAAATTGGAATTTTTACCCTTCCTAATTCTGTTTCAACATTGAAAATAGTAGGGACGGCCTTTTCTGTGGTAGACTGATCTTGTGGCTGACTTTGGGGTGGAACAGATGAAATTTCTGCAATTTTCTATGGTGGAACATCAAAAGTAACATTTTTGCAAGCCTACCGGGGCCTTGTCTAGCTCTCAAGTCATATCTTTTAATTAGCTCAACAATCAGAAATTCGAAAAAAGCTTGGTATTTTGACATTTTACGAGATGGTTTATTTTAAGTAGGATGAGGGATTTGATTGAGAGGAACAATAGCATTTTCAGAAGATTGGTCATCAAAATAATTGCTATCATTGGTCACAACTGGTATAACTTCTTCAAGATCTTGATCATCAATCATCAATGGAGGTTGAATTTGTTGGTCATTATTTGGTCTCTCTCTCTGCAAAATATGAGGTTGAAAAGGTCTTCTATATTGTACTGGAGGTCTAATTGCAACTTGCTGAGCTACTCTGGGTTGAGTTTCCATTCTTGAAATTCGATTGGACAAATTTCTTAAAAATGAAGTTATTTCATCAATTTTGTGTTCCTCTTCTTTATTCTTAAATGATGAACTACTTCCTTCTTTAGCTTTCATTTTCCTTCCAACTTTTATAGCATTGGCTTTCAACTTACTAGATGTTGCCCTATTAGCTTCTACCCCAATTGCATTGGTCTGCATATCTGCTAAGGTTTCAGATTTTCCTTCTCTGAGCATTACCGACAAAGTCATCAACAAAAGCTTTAGAAAATCTAACTTTAGCTGCAGTGACTACGGGTTTACAGTCTAGTGGCATCTTCTTGTAAATCTTATTAAACCTTTTAATAAATTCAGCGACAGGTTCAACAAGATTCCTTTTCAGATCTTCAAATTTTGTTAAATAATACACAGGATCTATTTTAATTCCCCATTGATTTTTGAAGATATTTGTTAATTTAGTCCATGTATTTATAAAATTTGCTTGTAACTACCTGAACCATATTCTAAAATTTCCCTCCACTGATTGGGCAAATAGTATCATATAGACATCTTCGTGTTCAATGTTCATATTGTCTTAAAAATCAAGGAACGCAGCCAAATGATCTTCTGCAGATGGTCCTATTTCTCCATTAAATCTGGGTAAATGTTTCAAATATCCTTTAGGAAAGTCATGAAGTTGATTTGTCGGTGCAAGTACTAATGTTGCATACCGAGCTGTCACAATTGGCCTAAATGCAGCCATCTAGTTTTGTAGTTAAACTGTATGTTTAAGAGATACAACTTTGCTTGAAAATGACTTAGGTGGAGCTGTAGGATTTCTAAGAAACTGAGGATGAACAACTAGCTTTTAGACTTCAGGGATAATTTTTTCTTGATCTTCAAAGGCTAAAGGATTTGTATAAATACTAAGCCCCTCTTCAGGCTTGCAATAACTAGAAGGAGAAGTATGTATAACAGAGGAAATAAAATCAGCAGGTTTCAATTCAGGCAATTCAAGTTCAGGGTTTGCTTCTCTGTTAGATGCTTCTAAAAGGGAGGCAAGAAGCTCAAAGGATTCAAGCTAATGAACTAATAAAAGCAGATTGAAGATCTACTCCTTTGGAAAGGAGTTCCAAAACTTTAGGTGGTAAATCTGATAATTCAGCAAGAATAGGTATTGGTTCAAAAGGCTCAAGTTATGACACTACTTCAAGTGGAAAAGAGGCAAAAATAGAAGTAGAAGCTTCTAGTCTACGTCTAAGAGATGCAATTCTCAAAAGCCTCTGTGGATCTAATAATGGAGAGACAAGTTGAGGATCTAAATGAGATCTATATTGCATGCGTGAAGTTAGATTTAACCAGTGGAGTAGCCAGGTGAAATATTTTAGCCTGCTAACCTCTTATTCACCGTCAAGAGGGAAGTATTATCATTGTCCCAGGGAAATGAACTTCAAACTTCATTCCCTGGCAATGGCACCAATTTGAAGTTGTATCTTTATAAGTAGTTTGAGGCTTGGCAACTGTGCCAAAGCATCTAAGTAAGGGTTTTAATTGAATTGGATGACCAAAGCATTAAGCCATTAACACTTGTATATCCAAATATTTCTGAGAAGATCAAAGGGTTGATTTTCATTCATAACAGCATAAGATATTTGAATTGATTTTGAAAGTGGAAAAAGGAGAAGATATATGCAATTAAACATTCAAACTGAATACTTAATTCACCTGATATAGTAGATGCGTGCAGAAGAATTCTACAACCAAACAGCTATATTTTCAAGAGATGACAAAAGGCAACAATTTAAAGGTGCAGAGGAACTAATTCAAATAGATTGTTTAATTAGTTAATCTCCATAAAGATGATAACTTTGCAGCGAGCTATCTGGGAAGTAAATACTTAACTTAGCCTTACCCTAACTCCTATGTTACCTTGAATATATGATGAAAAACAGAGATGAATATACCAAAAAAAACTCACATGAACACAAATGCTATTAAGACTGAAGTCAAAATCGTTTGATTATCTTCAAAAGCTTTCAGAAAAGTACAATAATGATTTTGGATTATCATAAGGGTTCAACCCTTCTTACTTCGAATTACAAAATATTTATAGTGTAATTCAAAAATATCTAATCTAATACAATCCTTTACAAAACGTAATCTTATCCAAAATAATTTGGATATATCACACTAATACAATATAAAAACAGACTTTTTTTTAACTGATTTGCATAATCAGCACTCTATTCGAGGGTGTTGTTTGTAATTGTTGCCTGAAAACTTGTTTCTGCTCTTCGTGTTCCTTTTGTTGTACTGGCACCTGAAAATATGTATTAGATCTTGTTTTCCTATGCCTCTACCCCTAAATGTTGCGTTTAGTTTACTCAATAAGCTCGAGTAAATTGTCTCGTATTTCATCATCTGGAATTGAGAATTTAAGCACTCTTATGTATGGCTTCATCCACCTCTATGTACTTTTCAAACGTCGGTCTAGTAATAAATAAATGTTGAATTTCATGTTGGATAAATAAATCATATTATAGACCTTCTAGAAAAGCCTTACCACTTATGATTCACTTTACTTTAGAAAATTTTGACCTGTGAATTGCTCTGTTGTGTAATCTATGCTGGTAATTTTCTAGTGGAGTCAATTGGCCACTAGAATCTTTTAGAGGTGAAAGTCCTTTTTGTTGTAGGATGGTAAGTTTTCTGTGAAATTTCTTTATCTACACTTCTAAGTTTTGACATTTATTTTCTAATTGTAACTTTAAATTTCTTTTAGTCGAAACTTTTCTGACTTCTAGGACTATGTTAATCCTATCTTCAAATTCCCAAGTCTTCCAATTCATCCTTGGTCTTTGAATTCAATACATTGATGATCTTCGTTGCCTCCCTTGGCTTATGATCCAAGTCTTATTTAATCTCTGTTATGGTTGCCTTTGCTTTTCTTACCAGCCTTCATTTTCTATATTTGCATGTTCTACTCCACAATCATCTTTAATATGTTTTCTTCCTCTTTCTCAGGTTGTCCTACTTCCTTCGTTTGTGGATGCTCTGTTGTAGGCAACTTCAGCTACTTTCTGAGAGCTTGTATATCTGAATTTCTCCTCTTTATTATCTCCTCAATGACATTGACATCATTAGGATCCAATCCTAGCTTTATCACTAGGTCTTCCAACCCTTTTATTTTGGTATCCTTAGCTAAGGAAGACATTCTTTCTAACTTGAGCTGTGAATTAATATTATTTAAAGATGTTTGCAATTTAGAAGCAGCCATAGTTGAACTTGTTAGTGAGGAATAAATCATCTCACTTGTCTGTTTGTGGAGATCGATTTGATCTATTGGGTGTATTTGCTTGGAATCAAAAGAAAACAAAGAAACCTTATAGTCGTTTGCACTTTTAGGAACTGGTACTTTTGGCTCTAGGAATGCCAACTAAAATTGCCCTCCGTCAGGGTCTAGTGCAGATAAGAGCCTGTGTTGAGTGATGGACGACTGTTTCCAAAACTTAGTATATTTGGAAGTTTTCAATGCCTCATTCTTTTTCTTCATCTCTCTAAATCTGGCAAATATATTTTGTTGTCCTGAAGATGGAGAAACATGAGAAGTAGGAGAATCAATAGTTATTTCTTCAGTTTGCTGAAATGAAAAAGCAGGCTTGCTTGATAACACTACTATAGTTTGTTCTTCTGAATTTCCACCTTCTGATGATTCCTCTTCTATATTCATTGACTTCCTCCTTTTGAAAACTTTGAAGCCAACTGCTTTAAGTCCCGAACTTGTAGGTAACACACTTTCTCTTGGTCTTTTCAATCCCTTTTCTTTTAATCATGGACTTTCCAATGTTGTTTGAGTGGAGGTTTGTTCTTCAGTCTCTTGCAGGGTGTTTTCTTTCCATTTTTCTCGATTTGCAAACTGCTCAATCTTTGGCTTTGTTATATGAACATAAGGCATTGACTTTTGCTCAGACCTTATCTTTGAAATTATTCCCAGTGGGTCATAAGGCCAACCGAAATTGAGTTTGAATTTCAATTGTTTGAGTGGACTATCCACTTCCTTCTTTGTTGCTCTGGTGTTAACAACAAATAGACCAATTTGTGCTTCTAACTTGAACTAAGCTTTCTACTTCCTTGACATAAAATGTATTTCATCCATATTCATCCTCTGCCTAAAGAATTCTAAAGCAAAAATCCTCATAAGCAAAAAAATTGGTAGTTTAGAAGGAGGAAGTTCACGACCATAAACTCTAATTTCTGTAAAATTTTGATAGAGATACCAATCTCCAACCTTAGATTGTTCACTGAGATGTAAAATTCTTTTGATTTCTGTGGAGACTCTAGGCACTGCATCAATATTCAAAAGACATAATTCCATATGTAAAAACTGATTAACAAAATCACTGAAACAATATTCATCTATATTTTTTCTGACCAAAGAAGTCTAGTGGATGACTAATTGCGGTTTGTCCCGTGAATCCAACTTTTGTAATGGAAATTTAAACCTCTCAGACCGATGATACAAAAACAGAAAGACTAGAACAGATTGATGTTTGAAGGACCCTTCAGCACTAAATTTTAGGAATTAGTCATGAATAACATCTAATAAAAACATAATAAAATTAAAAAGAACTTATGGTTTTGTTCGAAATGAAAAGCCTAATAGAAATCCAAGGATGACTTCATCTACCCATTGATCAGTTTGATACCCTAAAAGACAAGAAAACATAGGTATAAGTTGCCTAGACATCTCTAGAAAAATTGCAAAAGAATATGGTGGATTGGTTCAAGGAAATTCTGAATTTTCAGCTAGAAAAGACTCAAAAATGTTGGCTCGATGCTGAAAGGTAAGTTTCTGGTAAATTTCCATGAGGGAATCGGTCAAAAAAGGATGAAAGGGGCCTTGGGGATTAATCTGCAATGCTTGACAAATGGATTCAAGGGTTATTAAGAACAAAATTCCGTTGTTTCTAGCCACTATGGCTCTTGGCTTGGTAAATAACGACTCTCACAACAAGTGATGAATTCTTGAAAATGATGGGTTTGGGATGGACAAAAATGGGGCAACGTTGACTCCCAGAAGCAAAATTCATCACTGGCATCCTCGAATTTTTGATATGCCCGATTATGGACTTCATAGAGATCGAATTCACATTGCGTTTTAGAATTTTTATATTATGTATCAATCAAATGGAGTTCATCCAGGTTAATGACATGGGGTAAGGTCGAATTCTCTACAACTATTTTGGATTTCCCCTTTTGACTAGCCATTTCAACAAATTAATAAAACAAAGGATAACTTAAGAAATTACCCGATCAAATTGATGGATGATAGCACAAAGAATTTCTACAACTAGTCGTTGTTTGGTCTATCAGAGTTCTTTGGGCGAGAATAACAAAAGGATAGAAATGGAGTGATAGACAACATATAAATTTGGAATGGGTTTCAACAGTTTATTTCAAATTACATTATTGGCACGTCAAGATTTATTAATCGAAACGTTGGCGGGAGCATTAAATAATATAACAGATAATTTGCCAAATTATCGGAAGGTTTGGTGATGGCTATTTTAGCGAGTTTAGTAGAGGAGTGCTAAATTAGTGGAAGCATTGGCAGAGGAATTGGCAGCAGCCGGAAGCGGTTTGCGGGGCGGTGGGTAGGCATTAAGTGGTATAAGAGGGGGTCCCACAATGCTTGAGTGTGCCACGTCAAAAGAAGCGATAAAGGGAAAACAACATTGTGGACCCCCCCCTCTTCGTTATCCATCGAGAGTGCGAGGAGTCCCGCAATTGATTGTTGGACGTTGATCCCGGCAGGTGCGATATTGAGCGTTTAAAGGTGCTTGTTGATTTGCTCCTTCAGCTGCAGTCAATTATTTGCATAAAATAACCATTTAATTTAAGTATCACCCGATGCAATGAGTGCTAAGTGAACTATTCAAAAATCATGAGAAATTAGTCAGTTACGACTACCTCTCATGGAAATGGTCATACGTGAATGACTTACTTAACGCAGTTGAATCCCAAAAAATGATATCTAATAACCATTTAAATCAATTTTTCGCATTGATTTAAATTTTAAAAGCGACATTTGGACTTGCTCGCTTATTACAAAGTGCAAGAGTTTAAATTTTAATTATTTTTTTTAAAGAAACTTATGCATTTCAAAATAATCAAATGCATAGATAAAATTGAGTTACAACATCGATTCCATCTAGTGACTGCTTCCTCGTATGGGATGCAGAGAACCTGCAGATCCATATGCCTTCTCCTCAGGCTATGAAGTCTTTGTTGTGAAAAATCACACTTGCTCTTGAAATGTAAACAAAATCGAATATATGCAATGCTGGTGTTGAAAACTTACTTCGTACTGGATGTAATGTTTTAAATACTGCCTATTGACTAGCAATGAGAAATATTCTCCTTCCAAATTCCAAAGAACGAAGGTATTATTGTCTTTGACTTCTGCAATGCTGAAAGGTCTGAGCCAAAGATTTTCGAACTTTCCATGCTTTCATTTTTCTTCTCTTCTTGCATCTCATCTGAAAACTAAGTCACCTTGTCTGAAATCACTCTCTTTAGCTCTTCTGTCAAACAAACTTTTCATCTTGTCCTCATATTGTACAAGTTTGTGTTGAACTTCTTCCCTATCCTGATTCAGCTCAATAATTTGATTTATCCTTCTTGAAAAATCATCAATCTCTTCATATGAATCTTGCAAAAATTTCATGACTGGAAATGCTAACTGCGTAGGGAAAATGACTTTTATTCCATAAATGAGCTGAAAAGGAGATTTACCAATAGACCTTTTAGGTGAAATTATGTTTTCACATACTTCATATTTCAAATGACTGTGCCAATTTCTTTTATGATCTGCTAACACCTTTTTGATGACTTTGATTAGACTTTTGCTTGATGATGCTGCCAGCCCATTCCCTTATGGATAATAAGATGTAGAGTGATGTAAAGCAATCAGATATTTTTGACAAAATTCAATCATCTTAATGCTACTAAAAGCTTGAGCACTATCTGTAACTATTTGTCTCAGACAGCGAAATCTAGAAAAAATGTTTTCTTCAATAAATTTCATAACTACTACATATGTTGCATTCCTTACAGGAATAGCTTCCACCCACTTTGTGAAGTAATCAGTTGTTGTAAGTATCCATCTGTGTTGATTACTAGAACAAGAAACTATTTCACCGATTAAATCTAATCCCCACTACGAGAAAGGAGCTTCCACTGAAACTGGAACAAGAGGGAGTGTTGCTAACCTCTGTTTTCCTACAAAAATCTGACAAGGAATACAACTTCTCACCTTTGATCCAACCTATGCGAACAACTTTGGCCAATAGAATCCTACTCTGAGTATTTTATATGTTGTTGTTTTCCAAGCATAATGACCTCCACAGACTCCTTCATGAAACTGTTCAATCACCCCTTCTGTTTCACTTTCAGTTAAACAAAATAAGAGAATATTTAATGGATCTTTCCAATACATATTTGCATTAACTATACAGTATTTCATGGCTCTAAGTTTGAGAGATCTACATTGATTCCTTGTGAATTGAATAGAGTATTCAAAATCACGTAGAAAATGTACAATATCTTTATACCAATCTGACAATAAAAACTTTCATCAACATACGAACGAAGTGACACTGGACTGGGAGAAGGTTCTTGTGGACTCTTCTCCTCTGAACCCTGCATTATTGAATTGATGCCAAAAATTTTGTAGTTTGGTTATGCCAACAACTTAGCTAAACCTTGTCCTTTCACCAGCTTTGTAGGTCTGATATCTAAATCAAACTCTTAGGATCTTAGAAAATTGTTTCTATTGTGGTATCTGAAGCAAAGGAGAAAATAATGAAAACTTTTGAATAATCAGGACTGGCAAGCACTGGAGCCTCAGAAATTGCTTTTTTGATATGAGAAAAAGAGAATCTAGCTTGGGTGGTCCATTTGACTTCATTATCTTTCTTGGGCATATCAATAATGTCTTTAACAATTTCAGCATAATTAGGTATGAACCTTCTTAAAAAAATTATCTTCCTTAGGATTAAAAAAAAAATAAACTTCAAATAAAAAATTTAGTACATACCCCAAAACTGATATTGGTTGCTGACCAAAGGAAGTTGCCATGTAGGCTGCTACTGGGTCATAAAATTTATGAAAGAAAATTGCAACTTCATTTTCTTGAATAATCTCCTGACATATGCCTTTTTGGATAGGGCAGCCATGATTACTTCTTGGCTCTTCAACTTTGGGCTCTTCTTGAAGGATTGTGGCTGATCATTTTCTTCCTACTTGCCTGTGGGAAAATTCTTTTGAAAATTTGCAACAAACTCCTCCTCTAAATCGTATGAATCATAAATTGGAGAATCTTCTGAAATATAAGAATCATAAATTGGAGCACCAGTAAAATCAAAATGTACAAAATAAGACCCTTGAGGGTTATTCTGCAGCTCAGTAATATCCTTTTTTCCTGGAGCAGATTTGTTTAGGAAGAACACAGATAAAGCCATTTTTTATTAAAACCTGGTAAAAGGAACACTCAAGGTTAAGGAAACAGGTGAAGATTTATAGCCAAACACTGGTTCTTGTCACTCTCAAGAACAAGTTATGAAATTCTCAATAAAAACCCAAGGAAAATATTTCCACTAGAGACAGTTCTTGGTTGTGGAGGAAACAGTGCCCAGAACATCTAAAAGATTGATGAAAACTTTAAAATATGTGTCGGAGGCACAGGCCATGACATCTTGCAATGAATGATCTAATTCTGAAACCTATCTTTACAAACAAATTGGCCAAGATTAATGAGGGTTGCAAAGCTTTAATTAAAAAGATTACTAGAAGGATGAAGATGAACAAAGTTTAATAACTCAAGCAATTAAGACTTTGAGTTCTAACCCAGCAGAAAGAATGATGAAAAGGCCTAAGATATGGAGGAATTTCCAGCATGGTGGAGCGCCCATTAATAGTTTTCAAATCTCAAATATGAGTAGCATTCAAGGTAAATTCACAATCACAACTTAAAAATATCCATTGCTACATTATGCACATGCTAGTAGAAGAAAACATCAATAAATGATAACACATTGAAGGAAAAAACAATTTGTAATACCTAAAGAACTGGAATCAAAACTGGTCTTTATTCGTCATTTTCAGAGAGATGTCTTCATTACATTATTGTCGTCAGTTTTAGACTCCCAACCCCTCCAAAATGTTGGGTTTGGACTTTTATATCTGGCCTAGTCTAACTGTTTATGTCAGTTTTAGACCTGATTCTTGAACAGTTATATAATTGTTCCTTTTGGGAGAATTTACAATAAAAGTTACAAAATATTAATTATATATATATATATACAAGTTTTATATGAAACGACACTTGGCCCTCTTTAAAACTTTTACAATATACATGTCGGGTTTTCACTGAAATGCAAATAAACCAAAGAAATAAAAGTTGTGCAGGTCCAGGCTTTCATATCATATGTGTCAGCAGGTGAGAAGGGTGATGTACATTGGCTTCTAGGGCAGTTGAAACCACGTGTGGGTTTCGGAAACCACAAACTGTTTTGTGCCCCCTCTAGTAGCAGTTTCTGGAATACGACGATGGGGTGGCACAATCAATTTAGACCATTGATTTTCCGATAAGTGGTTTGACCAGACCGCTTTGCGACGCCCCTCATATCATTTTAAAATTTGGGCATTTTACCCCTTCACAAATTCGTTAATCTAGAGGATGAGCAATGTAAGTTGTTGATTACCGATTTGAATTGCTTATTTAATAAGAGCTTGACCACATAGCTTAATAAGCATAAGCTCCACTCATTGGCTCGAATTGTTTGAAAGCTTGACAATCTCATCTGACAAGTCACGCTCAATACTCTTCGAGTTCTCTGTAGTCAAATTCCTTTCAATGAGAGATATTCCAGTAGATGGCATTTGTTTATCGATGGCCCCTCTACTAACAATCAATGCTGCAAGACAAATTTTCTACGTAAACACTGCAATTTCTTTGGAATCAGAGACTCAACACAAGTTTAAACAGTGATGGAACTGCTTAATTGAAATTTGTAATCCAATGCAGCCACATTTACTTGGGATTCTCCATTTCGCTTATTCACTACATAACGAATAAAGCTTTGAGTTGGATGCCAGTATCCAAGGCTAGACTGAGGGCAGTTTTCCATTGACATCTTCATTGTGCTTACTCACAGCTCGGTATAGAAAACAAACATCAACTTTTCATCTGAAAACATTACAAAAACACACACATTTATCACACGTGATCTGCTAATAAGATCTGGAGTAGACTTATCATTATTGATAGCATATTCTTTTTTGGTGGCAACATTGTCCCATTGAAAATCTCCCTTGGACTGGTTCTCATCGATATTATCATTGCTTGAACATAGGTATATGACCTCGTATTATTATTAGTACACAATATATGACCTTGTATTCCTCTGCAGAAAATTTTTACATCCTTCAATCTCTTCGTTCAACACTAGATCCTTTTCAAACTTTGGGTACAGACCTTTCTTCAAGGGAACAGAGGCTCCAAAGAAAGTATTGTCCTCCTTGCAAAGCAATAAACAACTTAAAGACTCAGTGCCTTCCTTTCAGCATCTCGTGGCTTTTGTTTGAAAGCCCTTTACCATTTTCACTTGGCAGGATTTAGCTACAACATATTGGCTCCAACTAGGGACAGCACTTTGCCTGCAAAACGCTGAGAACTATAGGATATTAGCCTTTGTTGGGCATGGAGTCTAATCTCAAATCTGAAAACTCTGAAGTCCGAAAATTAAAATCTCCCTGAAACCTTTGTTTAATTGGACCTTTATTCTCCTTTCTACAAACTGAAACAAAACTTATGCAAACAGAAAATTAAATGCTCAAATTATGAGCTTATTTATGTTCAGGCTCCTACCTACATACAGGGTTGATCTCAATCAAGTGTAATAAGCCTTCCAGTGATACCATTCTAGCATTTGAGTGTTGGACCTTATGCCATTATGCTCCTGAGATTTGAAAAGAAAAATAGGCATGCGCCATATGAATTCTTCAAATAAAAATTTAATACGTACCCCAAAATTGATATTGGCTGTCGACTAAAGAAAGTTGCAACGTAGTCTGCTACTGGGTCATAAAATTTATGAAAGAAAATAGAAGCTTCATTTTCTTGAATAATCTCCTGACATATGCCTTTTTGGATAGGGCAGCAATGGTCACTTCTTGGCTCTTCAACTTTGGGCACTACTTGAAGGTATTGTTGCTAGTCATTTTCTTGCCACTTTCCTGTCAACAAATTCTTTTGAAAATCTGCAACAAACTCCTCCTCCTTTGAATCATATGAATCATAATTTGGAGAATCTTCAGAAAAACCAAATCCCTCTTCTGAAATATAAGAATCATAAAATGGAGCAACAGTAAAATGTATGAAATAAGACCTTTGAGGGTTAGTCTGCGGCTCAATAATATCTTCTTTTTCTGGAGCAGATTCGTTTACAAAAACCACAGATAAAGCCATTTTTTTTAAAACCCAAAAAAAGGAACACCCAAACTGAAGGAAACAGGTGAAGCTTTACAGCCAAACACTGGTTCTTGTCACACTCGAGAATTAGTTATGAAATTCTCAATAAAAACCCAGGGAAAATATTTTCACTTTCATCCCTGGCAAAAGCGCCAATTTGTTGTTTTCACCCCTAGAGACAGTTCCTGGCTGTCGGGGAACCAGTGCCCAGCACATCTAAAAGATTGATGAAAACTTTGAAATATGTGTCAGAGGGTCAGGCCACGATATCTTGCAATGAATGATCTAATTCTGAAGCCTATCTTTACAACCAAATTGGCCAAGATTAATGAGGGTTGCAGGGATTTAATTAAAAAGGTGACTAGAAGAAAGATGAAGATGAACAAAGTTTAATAACTTAGGCAATTAAGAATCTGAGTTCTAACCCTGTAGAAAGAATGACGAAAAGGCCAAATATATGGAGGAATTTCCCGCATCGTGGAGTGCCCATTAAGACTTTTTAATTCTGAAATATGAGTAGCATTCAAGGTAAATTCACAATCATAACTTAAAAAGATCCGTTGTTGCATTACACTCATGCTAGTAGAAGAAAAACATTAATAAATGATAACACATTGAAGGAAAAAACAATTCTTCAATACCCCAAGAACTGAAATCAAAACTGCTCTTTATTCTTCAGTTTCAGAGAGGTGGCTTCATTACATTATTGTCATGAGTTTTCAGACGCCTAACCCCTCCAAATTGTTGGCTTTGGACTTTTATTTCTGGCCTAGTCTAACTGTTTCTGTCAGTTTCAGAACTGATTCTTGAACAGTTATATAATTATTCCTTTTGGGAGAATTTACAATAAACGTTACATAATATTAATTTAATATTATATGTATAATATTAAATGTAAAAGTATGTTTTTCGTGAAGCAAGACTCGGCCCTCTTTAAAACTTTTACAATATACATGTCGGGATTTTCACTGAAATACAAATAAACCAATGAAATAAGGTTGTGCTGGTCCAAGCTTTCTTGTCATCTGAGTCAGCAGGTGAGAAGGACGATCTACGTTGGCTTCTAAGGCAATTGAAACCACGTGTGGGTTTTGGAAACCACAAATTGCCTTGCACCCCCTCTAGTAGAAGTTTCTGGAATACAACGATGGGGTGGCGCAATCAATCTGGACCTTTGATTTTCCGATAAGTGGTTTTACTGACCACCTTGTGACGCCCCTCATATCATTTAAAGTTTGGGCATTTTACCCCTTCGCAAATCCGTTAATCTAGTGAATAAGCAATGTAAGTCATTGATTACCAGTTTGACTTGTTTATTTAATAAGAGATTGACCACATAACTTAATCATCAAAAGCTCCACTTGTTAGCTCGAATTGTTTTAAAGCTTGATAATCTCATCTGAAAGGTCGCGCTAAGTTGTGCAGGTCCAAGCTTTCATGTCATCTGTGTCAGCAAGTGAGAAGGATGATGTACATTGGCTTCTAGGGTGGTTGAAACCACGTGTGGGTTTCGAAAACCACAAACTGCTTTGCACCCTCTCTAGTAGCAGTTTCTGGAATACGACGACGGGGTGGCACAATCAATTTGGACCGTTGATTTTCCAAATAGTGGTTTGATCAGACTGCTTTGTGATGCCCCTCATATCATTTAAAATTTGGGCATTCTACCCCGTCACAAATTCGTTAATCTGGAGGATGAGCAATGTAAGTCGTTGATTACCAATTTGACTTGTTTATTTAATAAGAGCTTGACCACATAGCTTAATTAGCAGAAGCTCCACTCGTTGGCTCGAATTGTTTGAAAACTTGACAATCTCACTAACAAGTCACGCTCAATACTCTTCGAGTTCTCTGTAGTCAAATTCCTTTCAATGAGAAGTATTCCAGCCGATGGCATTTGTTTATTGATGGCCCCTTTTCTAACCATCAATGTTGCAAGACCAATTTTCTACGTTAACACTGCAATTTCTTTGGAATTAGAGACTCAACACAATTTTAAATAGCGATAGAACTCCTAAATTGAAATGTGTGATCCAATGCAGCCACATTTACTTGGGATTCTTGATCTGGCTTATTTGCTACATAAGGAATAAAGCTTTGAGTTGGTTGCGAGTATCCAAGGTTAGACTAAGGATAGTTTTCCATTGGCATCTTCATTATGCTTACTTGCAACTCGGGGCAGAAAAGAAACATCAAATTTTAATCCGAAAACTCTACAAAAACACACACATTTATCACAAGTGATTTGCTAATAAGGTATGGAGTAGACTGCTCAATCGTGATAGCATATTCCTCTTTGGTGTTGAGAAATCTAGGGTAGTGAGATGAGATGATTTCTCTTTCTTGATAATTGTTTGTGATGTATTTTTATTTTACTTCATTCACTTCTTCTTTTACTTGTTTATTATTATGTGTTCTCTTCATCAAACAACTATCAAAAACATAAAGAACAATGATACAAAAGACACAAGATATAGGCAATCAGCCAGGGCCAAAATCTCTCCAATCTTGAGAGGAAAACCCACAAAATTCTTCTTCTTATAGAATCTTTAATTAACAAATTCCAAGACCTAGACCCTTGACCAAGACTCCTCCAAGACCAAGTCAACCTTGCTTCATTTGCCAAGCCTATTCAGTTGGTTCTTCCTTGTCTTCAAATTTAGCCTTCCAATCCCTTGACTACAACTTCATCCTGTCTTCCTGCAATTTCGGCCTGCCTGCACCTTCTGCAACTTTCGGCCTGCCTGCACCTTCTGCAACTTTCGGCCCTTGCTTCAGAAAGCCTAGTTTGATATGTGAGATGATAAACGCAGATTCCAGTGTCTTCCTTCCTTCACTTGTCTTCAACTCATCTTCTTGAGAATTCGATTAGCAAAATGATCCTTCCTCATGATATAATTCGGCTCCTTCAAGATCTGCAATTCCTTACTACAGAAACCCTAGCTGCAGTCACACATGTGAGGTAATTGGCCCAAAAACAGTTCCTAAAGACTTTTCTCTTCTCCATCCTTTCTTCACTGCAAAAGAGACATATTTTCTTCCTTTTCGCACTTCCTTTCCTTGATGAGGATGCTTGATCGATTCTTGTTCAAGTGAGGTTGAGGCCTCCTTTATATAGTCTTCTCTCCCATACAAATAGATCGACTTGACCTTTTCCTTAGGTCGACATGTCCTTTTGATAGGCTAACTACTCCTTCGTGAAGGCCTTCTTCTTTGTAGCATGTAGACAAGGTCATGGAGGGTCCTTTTAATTTGACTTTGACTCAAATAACTTATCTTATACAATATGTAACTTGCCCAAAAGGGTCTTTCATACATGACTATGACTCAATGACTTTATGACAATTCTAGAAGCACTCAATGGGTGCTTGACCTATAAAAATAAATCCTCTTGAGCTTGAAACTCATTCCTCAAGACTCACAATAATAAATTTGTTTTTTCCTCTCTTCATTAAATACATAAAATCATGATTACATCTGTCATTATGAAGACCAAACCCAGTTACATATTTCAACATTTGTTGGCAACACTGTCCCCCTCAAAATCTCCCTTGGACTGGTTCTCATCGATATTATCATTGCTTGAACATAGGTGTATAAATCCTTCACAATGATCACAGAGTGGATTGTCTAAAGCACACAATATATGACCTTGTATTCCTCTGCAGGAAATTTTCGCATCCTTCAATCTCTTCGTTCAACACTAGATCCTTTTCAAACATTGGGTACAGACCTTTCTTCAAGGAAACAGAGGCCCCAAAGAAAATATTGTCCTCCTTGCAAAGTAGTAAACAACTTGAAGACTCAGCACCTTCCTTTCAGCATTTCATGGCTTTTGTTTGAAAAACCTTTACCATTTTCACTTGTAAAGATTTGGCTACAATAGAATCTATCATGAATGTTATCTTCATAATCAAAAATTCCATGTCAAGATATACTCTTGTACCATGTCGTACTTTATGGTGCACACATTCCTAAAGAATATGATGGTGAAAAGATAAGAAGTAGACTCTATTATAAATATTGTAACCAAAACACCCACATGGCATAGAATAGACGGTGACAGGGTGTTTTGTTAAGGCACTCTGTGGTGAAAAAGTCACCAGTTCAAAACCATGCGGGCAAAGATCTAGCCATGCTAAGGGCTGGTGTGGCCCAAGCCAGGTGTGATCCCCAAGTGAATTTGACAAGTTAAATGGCCTTGGGTCACAGCTACTCAAGCCACAGGTTAGGCGTGCCAATCATCTCACGACTCACATTACCTAGCAAACAAACAAAAAGAATATTGTAGCCAAAACATCTCACAAACACATTTACATCAAATCTCATTACAACTTACAATAGGTGGTTATGGTAGTTTAAACTTTAACCACCTAACACATAATCTCACCATCTAAATGTTTTATTGGTCACATATCACTATTATAAAGTGAGTATTATGCATACATTTATAATTACTTAATATTATTGGAGTGTTTATACTCCAACACAAAATTTTGACTCAATGCTATTATTAAGAACATAAAAGGGTCACAATTGAGGTTTAACACATTCTATCTTGAAGGATAAGGGAGAACAAAATGATCAAGAAAATGCATATACAAAAGAAAGAAGCAAGGGGGACATTCTCCGTAAAACACAATTCCATGTAAGGCATCAGCCTTAGAATTTCCGACACAAGGGCATTGTATGACATCGTCAGCATATGCTATGTACACGTTTATCACTAATGCAAGATGAAAATTGTCTATCCACCAATAGCACTTTTGTTAAAATTGGAAACTAGCGCCAAACTCCATGTGGGCCATCTTATTAATAACAGCTGGTATTTTTCTTGGATCCCTCTCATCGAGAGGTGTAGGATTGATCTAAAAATCATCCAATTCTGATAAGTACTCATGGAGATAGGAATTTATTTGTGTTATGGGACAATTTGTCAAGGTCGGCCAACAACCAAATAAACCCCACATGTGCTCAATGTTTTAGTATAAATAGAGATGCCTTGAAAGGCATTTGAACACACACTTGGGATCTCTTCCTCTCTACTTGTCTTTGGGTTTTAGTGGGAGGAGAGATCCTAAGGGATAACGCTACCCTAATCTAGAGGTAGTGCCCTAGGCTCTACGTTGCCCTAATGAAGAAGCCCTAGACGAAAGAGGAAAGGGAGATCTAGCACGGTGAAGGAGGCCCTAATGCTGCCATATGAAGAATCAGTAATGCGCAGCCATGGAGAGTCTAAGAAGAGACCCTATCCGTTGTCCTAAAAGGTACCTATACGCAGCCTTAAGGAAAGAGACCTATATGTTGTTCAAAAGAACCTTAGCCGCAGTCATGAAGAGGTTCAATACTGCCCTAGCCACAGTCCTAAACAGGGTGGTTTAAGCCGCAGTCCAAGAGAGGAGATCCCTGCTCCTATACGCTACCCAAACCTGTCCTATACGCTGCCCTAGCCTACCTTAACATGTTGTCTAAAAGAATGCCCTAACAGCAGCCGCCAGAGGCTAGTTAGCTGCAATAAAAAGGGAGTTGTTTAGAGGATCATCTATATTCCTCAAGCTAAGACATAAACGCAATCATACTACATTGTTTTGGAAGGGTTTAGGACAGCCCTTAGACGCAACAACAAGGAGACTTAGCCGCAATCTATACATAGCCAAACGCAACCCAAATATGATGACTGGATGCCCTTGTCGCAGCAAGAAGAGACAGCAAGGTAATGTCACTTCAAGACAACATGGAGAGCTTAGATCAGAGACCAAGTTGCTGTTGAAGAGCGGATTAGTATGAGGGTTGTTTGAGGGTGTAAACAGGTCCTAAACAGGGTTGTCTCAAGGATCAAGGAGCTGTGGGTATGGTTGCTGTGACCAAGCCCAAAATCAAGATAGTTTGGACTGAAATCAAGATAGTTTGGACTGCAATCAAGATAGTTTGCGAGAGTTGTAGATGACAGCTATTCTGTGATAGGCAACAGGCCTTATCACCTCAGAACAAGAGACAACGTGGATAGGCTTTGGGCAGATCTATGCACAGTATGTACAGTAGCATAATGATGTGATAAGTGGCAACATGATAAAGACATATGGTGTTGTATAGTGCAGCCTTGGGACAACAATGAAGCTTGATGGAGCAAGAAAACGAGACAACAGTATGGCAAGCATGGAATGACAATGTCACTAACAGTGGGACAGCAGTATGGTACATGGGACAGCGGTGGCAGCATGAGGTCCAGCGATTGAGTGCAACAAGGTGAGGTGCAGCATGTGGACGAGATGCAGCACTATGATAGGTGAAGGAGTCACCTTGGAGAATCAGTTGAAGCAGCATGTCTTCAACTGATCTCATGTAGAGATGACTTCTGTTGTAAATGGACTATCTCTCTCTCTCTTTCTGTTGAACTATTGAAGAACATATAAGAAGAATTGATCAAGGGTTTACCCACATTGGGGTTTGTCCCTGGCTAGCACCACATCTTGTGTCCTCTTGTCTTGGCTTGTCTTCTATGATTTATATTTATATTCTATCTGCAGTTTACTTTAATGCTGATGTGATTGCTAATCTAGAAAAGATATTGAGCTAACCGTGAAAATTGAAATAAATTGCTCTAGCATAGAACATACCTAAAATTAACATGGTATCAGAGTTGAGGTAAAGACAATGCCCAAGCAAGAGTGAAAGAGAAATCACCGAAGACAGTTGGGAAAGGACAAAAGGATCAATGGATTCCCCATCCCTCTTCAATTTCACCAAGGGTGAAATCAAAGCAGAGAACATTATCAGAATGGCAAAGCGGAAGCTTATGATGGGCTACTGAAAGATCACTTCATTGGGAATTCCGGATCTAATAGTGGAAGGAAAGGCAAGAAACTTGTTCGGCCATTATGCGAAGGAGTGCCTGAATGGCAGCGACACATCACCTAATGAAGATAACAATCATTCCAGGGACATCTTCAATGATCAAAGGAATGACAAGTAATGGAGGTCATCAAGGAAACGGCCGACTCTTCAGAGAAAGCAAGGAACCCCAGGTATGAAGATTCAAATGTTGTTTCTGATAAGATAAAGAAGCGTTGTCTGGTATTGGCTCTCTCGTTCAGATTCTTTGGGAATTTGGCTTATTGATTGTAGTGCTCCAAAGCACTTCAACAGATAGAAGGGTGCTCTCTCTAATTTCGTAGAGATGGAAACAATTGTGGGATTATACCTGGAGTTGATGCCACCTATCCCGGAAAGGATGTAGGAAACATTACCCCTCTATTGAATGAGGGTAACTCAATTCATTTACAGAATCTCTTTTATGTACCTAATCGCAAGAAGAACCTGGTGTCCATTTCGACAATGGAAGCTAAAGGTTACAGGGTGGCAATTATCGATGGAAAGGTACGTGTATGAAAATAGAATTTTCAAAGATGCTTTTACTCATGGGTTCAGGATTGGCAATTTGTACCAAGTTGCAGGATGGTCCATTAGGGACCATGTCAGTTGACACATCTCATCTATAGCATCAGAGGTCTACTTACTGTGGGGCCCTACCCAATGTGGGTCAGATAATTGCCTAAATTCAAAAGGAGCATAAGGGTACATGTTTGAGATGTACCAAAGGAAAATCTTACAAGGGGACCATTCACCTCATGTAGCACGTCCACAGGTTTGGAACAACCCGAGGGGTTTGAGATTCATGATCGGGAATCTCATATGTGCAGGTGAAAGAAATCCCTCTATGGCTTGAAGCAAAACACCCCGGGCTTAGTATGACAGGATTGATAGCTATCTGATGAAGCTGAGATTCACTAGAGGTGAAGTCGATCCAAACTATTGCTTGAAGGTTGTGGATGATAGACCTCTCATACCAGCACGTTCCGAGGACGACCTATTTCTGACAGGTGCAGACCCTCTCATTTGCAGAAATAAGAGGGAGTTGGATTCCAGATATGGAACGGTAAACTACACGCCCATGACTACCTCTAGGATTTTAACTTTCACAAGTTTGATGTCGGACCAAATTTGGGAAATGCCTCTGAGTTTCATAAACTCATTTGCATTGATGTTCTTGGTGAACTTTCGTCCGGATATATGTTTTGCAGTTTGCATGGTGAGCTCATATTTGATTGAGCCTCACTGGATTGGTGCCAAGAATCTTCTGAGATATCTTCGGGGCACACTCTCTCATAGATTGAGATACACTGCCGGAAATATGAAGTTGCATGATTATTCGAATGCTAACTAGGCAAGCACTAGAGCACTTCTCAGTGCTAGATTATGCTTCGATATCATGGATGACCAGGAAGCAGAAGTCGGATGCTATATGCACCGCCAAGACCAAATACATAACTACCAGTATGATCTCGTGTGAAGTTGCCTGGTTGCAGAAGCTCTTCAATGAGCTGTTTGTACACATGATGAATACCATTGTGATTCTCTGTGACAATCAGGGGGGCGAACCAATTGTTGAGGAATCATGCATCCGATGATTGCTCCAGCAGATATACATCGCATACTACCTTATCTGGGATATGGTAAGTCGATGAGGGAGGAGGCTCCATCGCATTGAGACTGATGTACAAGTCGCAAACATTTTGTCAAAGCCCCGAGAAAAGGTCAAATCCGTGACTTTCCCGAACAACTTGGAGTCGTTGAGAGACCATCGGATAAGGGTCCTGCATGTTGCATGCATTGAGCTCTGGGAGCTCTAGGGGGCTTGGGGTACTTACTGGAGAAACACATGACCATAGGACGACTCACCCTCCCCTAATGGTGCGCTATGTACAGGGTGAATAGCTCAGTCTTTCATGTGATACCCCGAGGCGACTTTGGGACAGGATGATTCGTTCTCCTGTGAGCCAGGATGATTAGTTCTCCTTTGGGACAGGATGATTAGTTCTCCTGTCAAGGCATCCTACCCATGCAGTCTGGGACTCATGGGAAGTACCTCTCATCTGATCAATGAGCAGGGAAATGGGGTTAGGGACCATAGTAGTACTATCGATGGAGTGTTTAGGACAGCCCTTAGACGCAGCAACAAGGAGACTTAGCTGCAGTCTATACATAGCCAAACGCAGCCCAAAGATGATCACTGGATGCCCTTGCCGCAGCAAGAAGAGGCAGCAAGGTAATGTCACTTCAGGACAGCATGGAGAGCTTAGATCAGTGGCCAAGTTGCTGTTGAAGAGCAGATTAGTATGAGGGCTGTTTGAGGGTGCAAACAGGTCCTGAACAGGGCTGTCTCAAGGATCAAGGAGCTGTGGGTATGGCTGTTGTGACCAAGCCCAAAATCAAGATAGTTTGGACTGAAATCAATATAATTTGAACTGCAATCAAGATAGTTTGAGAGACTTGCAGATGACAGCTATACTGTGATAGGCAGCAGGCCTTATCACCTCAGAACAAGAGACAACGTGGATAGGCTTGGGGCAGATCTGTGCACAGTATGTACAGTAGCATAATGATGTGATAAGTGGCAGCATGATGAAGACATATGGTGTTGTATAGTGCAGCCTTGGGACAGCAACGAAGTTTGATGGAGCAAGCAAATGGGACAGCAGTATGGCAAGCATGGAATGACAATGTCACTAACAGTGGGACAGCAGTATGGTACATGGGACAGCAGTGGCAGCATGAGGTCCAGCAATCGAGTGCAGCAAGATGAGGTGCAGCATGTGGACAAGATGCAGCACTATGATAGGTGAAGGAGTCACCTTGGAGAATCAATTGAAGCAGCATGTCTTCCACTGATCTCATGTAGAGATGATCTATTCTCTTATCTAGAAAGTCTAAGTGTTGACTTCTGTTGTAAATGTACTATCTCTCTCTCTCTTTCTGCTGAACTATTGAAGAACATATAAGAAGAATTGGTTAACGGTTCCCCACATTAGGGTTTGTCCCTGGCTAACGCCACATCTTGTGTCCTCTTGTCTTGGCTTGTCTTCTGCGATTTATATTTATGTTCTATCTACTGTTTACTTAAACGCTGATGTGATTGTTAATCTGGAAAAGATATTGAGCTAACTGTGAAAATTGAAATAAATTGCTCTAGCATAGAACATACCTAAAATTAACAACTTTGTATTCCCTAATTTTTTTTTTGATGTAGCCAAACACTTGTGTTGTGGCTTGTTGAATACTTGCATTCTACAATTGAGTATGTGTCTGGATTCAAGAACTCCAAACCAGTAATCCGATTCAACATAACTAGTACCATAAGATATAGGAAGAAAAATTAGAGAAGAAATTAATTGAGAAAAGAGACTCACTAGGAATAAGCATACTCACACTTCAAAAACATGAGAACAAAAAAAATGCATGTGAAAACCTGACATAGCAAGGAACACGACATATGGATTGAATCAACTGGAATTCTACATAAAGGAGGCAATGCAAATACTACAAAGCGTGTAGAGCAATAAAATTTAACTAGGTGATGAAATATTTCTAATTAATTGAACTTTAGCACTATTTAGAATACAAAATCTACAGAAAGCAATTCATAACCTTTACATATTTAGTTTATCATCATTTATCAGCTGAATTTTAGAAGTTAAAAGGAGAACACATTTATATATCAGTTCCTACATCTATAATTTAGATAATAATAAAAAAATTGTAACTGAAAATCTTAAAACAATGGTTAGCATTACATCCATGTAAGAAAGGAAGACACTTATATTAAGAAGCTTCATAGGCATCTCACTCACATTATCATATATGCATGCTCATTGCTAACAGAAAATACTACAGTACCATAGTCATATTAAAACTAGAAATTGAAAACCACAGTTCACATTATAGGCACATGAATTTTGCATTACACTAAAGCACTTTCAACTTTGTATAGAGAAAATCATGCCCACACTCGTACTTTTTCAGCAATTTCTTCCCAGCCTCCCCCCTTTTGACCCTATCAGTTCCTCGCTTTCCTCCTTGCAATCACAATATAAAGACAAATAAAAGCACTTAGAAAGAGAGCATATAAATATTTCATATTTTAATATGCACTTTCAAAACTCAAATCTTATTGTTCCTATCCATACTAAAAGAGAAGCATCTAGTATAGTCGTTCTATAACGGAATCTTTGTCAAAGAATGCTAGTACCCAATAATATTAATTTGGAAGAGAAATAAGTAAAATGGTGGTGGCAAACAGGAATATTATGTGCAAAACATATCTATGGTGTTGGCTAACAAGTATATTAAGCATGTTATATATACAGAGTAGATAGGTAGATAAATAGCAGTGTTGAAAATAACGATATCGGCAAAATATCGGTGAGGGTCCAGAAAATATCTTATCAACAATATCGGCGAAAATATCGGTAAATATCGGCAAGCATAAAAAATGCATAATATATTCATTTTTTTCAGATTTTTAAACATATAAAGCAATAACAACATGAAATAAACACATTGGCACATAAATATGAAGAAAGCATTGATATATGATGTCAAATAGAAATGATACATGAAAGGCGATACCAAATCCTGTTGATCCCCGATAATTGTCCATTCAAGGATTCAAATGTGGAGAACCAATACAAAATAACATCACATATATAAAAGTATCTCATCATCATGAGTTATATGTAGCATAACAAATAAAACTAGCAGCGATCTATCTGAAATCACTGCCCTCTCCCCCTTTTACGAGAAAACATGCTGAGTTGTTTGCCAGGCCTGCCCCTAGTAGTAGAAAGCCCTGACCCTGCCTCAGCACCTAATGTCAAATAATGAGTGCTAGGTATGGAGTTGTGCTCCCCTATATATATAGCAGATGGTGTTGATGCTGATGCTCCCACAATGTCCTCCTCCTCCTCCTTCTCCTCCGAGTGTTGCTCCTCCTCCAAGTCCTCCTCCTCTTGTTGCCCCTATTCTAACGGATCATCTAGCTCTAACCATGAAGGTGACTCCTCCAAGATGGGCTCCTCGGACTCCACCCTCCACTGAGACAATACATAAATATTGTCGAAGGAAATGGCATCTGGATCCATTGGTGCTTCTATTTGCCTCACTCGAAGTCGGATGTTGTAATGCACATACACTAAATCATTGAGGCGCGAGAACTACAACCTATAAGAGTGTCAAAAAAACTAATGAGTCTTGACTCTTGACTCTTGACACTTGAAGGTCACAAATTAAAAATTAAAAATTACAATAAGTGTAATTGCTCAACTGAAGGCTGGAGCTCAAAGTTATAATTGTTGCGCTTTCTTCGTGTATTTTCTCAAACACTCTAATTACGCTCACACCCTGAAGAGCTACATGTTTGACTCAAGATTCTTATGGCCAATTTTTGCAAATTTGGTATCGCACCATAGCTTTGCCACCAAATATCTACAACAAAATAAAGAAACAAAAATTTCAAAAACCTAAAACATAATTAAACTTTCAAATAAAAGTTACATAATTGAATTTTAAAAAAAATTATAAGTAAGGTAATTCTAAATTGAAAATTCTAATTTCTAATGAGTGATGACTTGTCACTTAAGTGGCATGAAGAGGATCCTTTCCCTAATAGCATCATCAAAGCCAAATAGGCCAACACAATCTCGATAATATTGTATCTCACGATTGATTTTGCTACAAAGCTTAGGATCGGGTACCATCCTATGAATACAGGAATGGAGCCCTTCCATCACCTCGCCATCAAAATCAAAGCCGCATTTGTATGAAAATGCGGGGTTGAGGAAGACTGATGCTACATGAATGGGTCGATGGAGCATCCCTGTCCAACAACTATCAATCACATCCCATAACATCATATGCCTATCAAGGCCAAGAGAACCCTTGTCTGCATAATAAGAACAAATGGCCTCCTTGGCCCTATCCATGCCCTCATACAAATAAGCCATTGCAGGCTTCTCCCCATCTACCAATCTGAGAACCTTTACTATAGGTTCACTAATTGAGCATGCTTCTACGCTAAAACGTCTCAGAATACACCATTTTTGCAATGGCTTTCCCATCCTGTCTCTTACTGTATCTATAATTACGTCAGTCATCAAACACAAACATTTGCTTCAACTCGAACTGACATCAAAGCAAAGACTGAAGAGTAATAAAGTTTGTGACAAACATGTGATCGCACGACGCCGCAACTCCTTGATTCTAGTGAACCTCCTCATGAAGCTAAGAACAAAAGCATGGTTATAAATAAACTTGGGGACGCTCCTAGCCATATCAACCGCCTCCTTGATGAAGGAGAGTCTCCCCATATCCTCAAGCAACAAATCGAGACAATGTGCTGCACACGGAGTCCAGAACAATGTGCGATGCCTCTCCATAAGCATCTTGCCGATAGACACATAATTAGCTACATTGTCTCTTATGACTTGCACCACATTTTGCACACCAATCTCCCGAATGAACCCATCTAACAACTCACATATCATTGCTGCATCTTTGATATGTTTTGATGCATCCACAGATTTAATAAACATGGTACCTTTAGGACAATGTACTAAGAAATTTAGAAGGGTCCTACCCTTCCTATCTGTCCAACCATCAGACATCACTGTGCATCCAGTAACTTCCCATGTTTTTTTCAACTCCGCCAATCTAGAGTTGATGTCCTGCATTTCTACTTGAAGAATTGGCCCCCACAACTCCTCATATGTAGCACTTTTGTACCCTGGGCCCACAACAACAATAGCATCACACATTGGCTGCCAAAATGGATTGGTTTTGGTGATGGTGAGAGGCAAGTCGCTCCAGAAAATACACCTCCCCATGACTCTATCTACTTCTTGCTTCTCCTTTTTTTAACAAGCGATTTTATGCCAAGTTGTGATCCATGTCCTGTTCATGGAACGAAAAATGATGACCTCGCACTAGTAGTAGTAGGAGCAGTAGTAGGTGATGATGTGCCAGCTGTGGAGCCCCTACCACTACCCTCAACATCAAAATCAAGAGAAGATATCCCGAAAGATCTACCTGCATGTTCAACCTTGTTTCTTTCTGTCTCTTCCTTCTTTCTGTCTTTTTCATCAATTGCCTCAAGAGCTTTTTGTATAAGCTCTAGACTAGAAACTGTACAGATCCCAACATCATGTCCAGTGAGTCTAGCCATATGGTATTTCACTCGTGTAACCCCTCCTGCCATCCTGGTCCCACACAATTTGCATGTAAGATATGCCCGATTTGTCCCACCATTATGGTTCCCATACTCCCAAAATGGGTCCAAGGCATTTGGCATATTTGAATTTTGTAGTGAGCTAACTCAAACCTAGGGCACCAAAAAAAAAATTGGAATTAATAACTTAATAAGTAATAACCACACCATTTTACAAAATAATTTGTTTACTACATTATTTGCAATGTGAATTCAATGAAAAACCATAAATGACAAGAAGAGGGTGTATTTGAAAGTTTAAAAAAAATGGAGTTTGCTCTCCAAATATGGAGAAAAGTTAAAACCCTTGCATTTGTTCATGGGCATGAAAATCATAGCAAATGGAGAAAAAAAAAAAAAAAACAAGCAAAATGATTGTAGGCAAATAGGCAAGCAAGATAATCATAAAACTATCAAAAAATTCATTAACATAGAGGTTTATTTGAACATACTTGTTAATGGAAGAAATGAAATTGTCTCACTATTCTTCAAGGTTAGATCAACAAAGTCTTCGTTGTTGGTGGCGATAATAGCTATTCAACACTCAAACCCTCCTTGGCAGCAATCACATAGCTCTCCCCTTCCTTCTCCAGCAAACAGAAATGAAAATGATTGAAAAAACAAAAAACAAAATCGGACTTTTATAGCTACAGCAGAAATTTTTATTGTCTCTTGGCGATTTTTTGCATCGTAGCGCAATATTTTCCCGAGATATTGCCGATATTTCGAAAATATCACGATATTTTCAGGGAGACAAAATATCGCAATACTTTCTCGGCAATATTTCGTCTCCCTGAAAATATCGCGATATTTACAAAAATTGGTGATATCTTAGTGATATTATATACACTGATAAATAGTGTTGCAAAAATTGTTAAGTAATTGGTGGGTTCTACCCAATCACTGGCCCAAAAACTGTCAATTTTTTACAGCCTTCAAAAAATAACATTTTTATGGAAAAACAATCATAGAGCAGCAAAAGTTTTGACAAAAGAAGTAGTTGCAGCAGATAAGCCACTCAAAAGGTAACCTTCTTGCATCAATGTTTGTTACCCGACAATTCTTTTCTGGATATTTTCACTACAAAGATTTTGGACCCTTATCAATTATTCACTCAGTCCTTCCTGCAATACTGGCATTTACAAGAGAGGACTCCCCATCTCTAGGGTGAGATACAATATTATAGCTGCCAGTAGCCTCAACGTTAACTAAACATTTATTGACTAACAGTTTTTTTGCCAAGTTTTTCAAGTCAATAACCTTTGGATCCTTGTTGATTTTCACTGAGTTCAAGTTTTTGAAACACTCGTGTATATGAGAGGACTTAGCTCTAGGGTGAGATAGGATAGTCTAGCTGCCAGTAGCCTCAACTTGGTGAAATTTTTAATATTGTTGTAGTTACTAGTTATTATTCTTCTATCAAATTTGATTATTTGTCTTCTGCAATTTATTTGCAACAAATACAGAATAAAACACTACTACAAAATACTAGAATAAAATAATAATAATAATAATAATATTATTATTATTATTTATTATTATAAAAAACGAAGATATTACCCTAGTCTATTATTGATAATAATATTCATATTATTAATAATACTAATTTAAAATTAATATAGTAATATTAGCTTGAAGTTAATATAATAATATTACTAATGGTTAATACAATAATATTACTGAGACTTGCTAGACACTCTCGGGAGAGGCTCTGCGGCGATACGAGGGTTACGGATGTCGTTTTCATATCGCACCAGAAACTCAGGCTACCTGGGCTCGAAGGGCCTACTTCCAGCCCTTGCAGATCGCGAAGAAAGACTGATGGCCGCGTCCAAATGGCAGACCAAAGAACCTAGGCAACAACCAATAGATTCGAGGCACGAAGGAGAACTGTTTTGGCCGAATGCAGTTGTGTCCATCCGAATATCGGCTTCGGCTCTGTGGTTCGATGAGATCTAGATAGCCAGAGCTAACGAAATATTCAGTGTCGCCAACTCAGTGCATATCGCCGAAGGAGCAGTGAGCGCAAGGAGTACCTACCCGAAAACGAGGATTAGATCTTCAGAATCGATTACATCACCACGGATTTGGCTTCCTTCTATGGCAGATCGGTCCTCGGCAGCAGATCCATCATTCTCCAAGTCACGGACAAGCCCCCTTTACCTACACCAGGGTTTCTCACGCAGTTCGCCAGCGGAGGCAGAGATAACCAGAACACCGCAGATAGGAGGTATCAAACCCTCTTATTCAACGGAAAGGCATGAAAACCCCAGAATCACTATAGATCCGCCAGATCTGAAGCTCAGTCATATAGATCGGGGCTTGAACAGGGCCGATCCGTCAGTACTGACTCAAATATTTATCAGATCTGTAGAAGGTAGACATCACTGTATACAGATCAGGGAAGGGATGGATGTCTTAGGGTTAAAAAAGGAGATTCAGATCAAATTGGGAATTCTAGCAACAGTCCAAAATCTCTTATATTCCGGACTCTGTATGCAGGATCATCACACACTCCAGCACTATGGAGTTGCAAATGATTCAACCATCATACTCAACCTGAGACTACGAGGCGGCTGTAAGGGAACCAGCTCTAAAACTACAGGAACCTTCCGCGACGCAGTCAAAGGAAAGGAACCACTGAATCACAGCACAGCAACCACAGCCGAGCTACCAGGCCCCTACATCGTGGAACAGAAGCAAGAATCACCTTTACTTACTGTAACATTGCCGGAGGTATCAGATCTATACTCAGATTTAATGCAAAATGCCGCAATATGCAGATTTAATGGTTATTGGCCCAAAGCTGATGCATTGCATCAGTGGGTATTTACATCATGGTCAACCAAATGTGAAATATACCTATGCCCTAAGGGTTTCTTCATAGTCAGATTTAACACAGAACTGGAACGAGACAACATCATTAACCAGGGGCCTTGGTTTTGGGGAAGTGCTGGCCTCTTCATCACCCCCTGGTTCCCGGACTTTGATGCCAACAACATGATTGTTTCGACAACACCAGTTTGGGTAAGGCTGCACAACCTCCCACTGCATTTTTGGCATCGCAAAGCATTAACAGCCATTGGGAACTCTATAGGAAAACATCTTAAAACAGATGAAGACAGAGCTATGCGGGGATTATTCACATATGCTAGAATATGTGTAGAGGTGGATCTAAGTCAAGGATTGCCAGATCACATCACATTGAATTTCAATAATTCACTGTGGACGCAAAATCTTGACTACGAGAACACGGCATTCAGATGTTGTAGATGTCTGCAGACAGGGCACCTGCAATACGCATGTCCATTGACTAGTAGGGAGACAAAAGGGAACAAGAAACAACAGAAAAAACCAAAAGGTTGGCAGCATACGGAACCACTGGAGGAGGAAGCACTGAACACAGAACCAACAGACACACAAATGAGACAGGGGGAAGAGTCAAACAAAGGCACTGAGAAGCCCAATTTGGAGACACACAGCTCACAGCAAAATTTACAATTGGAAATAAGTGGAGTCAAAAGAGCCCATAGCCCAGAAGGATCGGACTCAGATAAAGATCAACCAGCGTACTCAAAGGAAAAACAACTTGTTGTTTTTGATCCTTCTATCAGCACTGGAGTCTGGCGTAAAGTAGAAAAGAAAAAAGACAAGAAATAGGCCTGCTAACATTTACTTTTTACTTGGTCTTCCTGTCATTTCAGGAGCTGTTTTTTGCCATTTTGAGCTTTTATTTTTGTCCGCTGCCTATTACAAGTTCAGCCATTTGCATATGCTATAAGCATCTACAAAATGTAATTTTATCAACATGAATAAAATTACGATTTTTTCCTAGGGGAAAAAAAAAAATAATATATTGTAAATATAAATAAATAAATCATATATATATATATAATATAATATATTATATATATATATATAATATTTTATAACCATTAAGAATCTTTTTAACCGTTGCACGTTCATATAGTCGTTGAAGGACTTGCATGCTCTATTTAACGGATCACTCAGATTTGTTCCTCAACTTGTCCTGACGATGAACCACACTAGTTGGTTCGAAACGCGTTGACAAATGATTCTCTATGTGATTTTGCTGAAATCATTCTCACAATCAAGTATGGATCACAGAAGTCTAAACTCTTTAATAACTTCATGGAAAATTAAAGCAGAAAATTAAATAAGCCATGGGAACTGAGAAAATATTGCACACACACACACACAATAATGAACACCGATGTTTTTGGACAAATGTCCCTAGAAAAACCCCATTGTGGGGAAAACCAGTTCTTCGGATAAGTCTATTATTTACTCTTCAGCGAAATTCTGTGATTGAAAAATTCCAACTGTTTGCCACAAATTAGCAAACCTCCAAAAAATTGTTTCTTTCACACTTGCACGTCGATTTGACTTACTAAAGACAATTCGGCCTCTCCTAATCCAATTTGGCCCTCCTCTAGAGCCTCGAACTGGTCCACACGTGCGACCCTAGCAACTCGGCCCTCTTTGGCAATTCACATTGGCTTGGAAAATCACCTTCTACCGGTAAACTCGACTTCCTCTGAGCAAATTGATCTCTCTGGCAAGTTTCTCCTTGCTCCGGCAACCTGGCCTGTCTGAGTCAATTCACACTGGTGGAAAGTTGGCCTCTCTCTACGGATAAAATCAATCTCCCTCTAACTCTGAGAAACTGGAAATCACTATGAAGAATTTGCTCCAGCAACTCTGTCTTCAACAACTGTTGATCGCGATCTACTAGTGCCCTCACACTATCGCTACGCCTTGCTATCACTACAAATCTGTGTCTCTTATGTGTTCTCCAAATGCCCATCGATTCCCTCTTATAATCTCTCATTTGTGAAAATTCCTAGACTCGAAGGAACCCCAAATGCAACAAATTTGAATCTACTTCACCTACTTGAATTTTAAATTACATTCATCAAGTTATTCTTCTAAATACTGAAGCAAATTACTTCTTCAGCCTACACTAATTAAATATTTGATCTCATGAAACAAAAAACAGAGCAAAGAACAAGATACATAGGACACACTTATTTTTGGACATAATAGTCCCCGGAAAAACCCAATGTTGGAAAACCAGTGTAGCAACTCTGAGGGTTTTATTATTATGCAAGAGAAATATCTGAATACAAATCTAAGATGCTCATCTAGCAATCCTTTACTGAGAAAATACTGGCGGAAAATCTGAGTGAGTTTTACCTTACTTCACCGCGCAAAAATTCGGCTGATCCGACACAAGACTGGCTAACCCCGACTATTTCTATGTCACCTCTTCTGCCCTCTGTGTCAACTTTTCCAATTGTTCCAGTTGTTCTCAGCAGTTCTGGATTCTGCGTCAGCTCTCCCGACTACTGCGCTGCCTCTGCATCAACTCTCCTGGTTGTTCTAGCAGTTCTGGATTCTGCTTGACAGGCAGTTTTTCTGCGTCAGCTCTCTCGCCTATTGCGCTGCCTCCCTGCAAGATTTCTCCGCCTCTCTATCAGTATTCTCCAGAAAGCCCTTCTTCCGGATTCTCACTGCCACTCAGCTGCAAGATCTCCCCAATCAATTTTCCTCCTAAGAAATTCTCACCTCAGAAAATCGATTTCCTCAATCTCCCTGTGTGTTTCCAAATGAACCCCAAGCCTCCATTTTATACTTTTCCTGTTGAGTCTTCAACGGCCGAGATTAAGTCTCTAATCAACGGCTAAGATTAAAACATGACTTGATCCACCTTCTAAATCATTCTCATCCATATTTTGATTAATACCTATTAATATTTTAATTTTCCTAAGTTTAGGCAAAGGAACCCCATTAAAAATATTAATTATTTTAATAAAATACAATCCTGGTGGAATTTCACCAAACGGTTTCTAGGTTCTTTAGAACTCATGTGCCTTAGTCTCTCCACTAATTATCAAGGCTAGTGCACTTCCGATGCTACCAAAAACTAACACTGTTGAGCAACCAATGACCATGATCTAATCTCAATCAATGGCTAAGATTATCTTGGCCCCATCACATGACTTTTCTAGAAGTCAATTGAGGAAAATGTATTTGCCTCAATTAATCCCGATTGATTAAGCCATTTCCCTAAGTTAGGAAAATTAAAAAACTAGCTCATTAATTCTAATCAAGGTACTTTTCCTTAGAAACTTTTTCTGGGTATTGGAGAAAATTAATCCACAATGTCCCTTAGCCTCATAGACACCATCTGAGACTAAAACGCCTATCCAAGCAACATAAACTGACACTCCCTCTTAGCGAGGAAGGTGTTCTGCATAACCACCCATCTTGCCAATGAAGAAAATGAATCTTGCCTTCCCGAAAGCCTTCATCACTATATTTGCTACCTGCTCATCTCTGTGTATATACTATCACTTAACAATCTTGCGATGTACACAGTCCTTGATGAAGTGGTACCTGATGTCTATATGCTTGGACCTTTTGTGAAACACCCAATTCTCTGACAACCTAATGCAACTCTGATTGTCACAATGTATCATTGTCGTCTCAACCCTCTGACCAAACAATGCTACTAGCAGTTTCCGAAGCCATATGGCCTTGCATGTAACCATGCTCACTGCTATGTACTCTACCTCTACAAAACTCAATGCCACAGACTTTTGCTTCTGACCGTACCAAGAAACAACTCCTAACCCCATGTTGAAGCAGCGCCCTGAAGTGCTCTTCCGATCCATTGTATTACCTACCCAATCTGCATTAGTATAGCCAACCAACCTGGCACGATCACCTCGAGCATATCTAATCCCATACTCGATAGTGTTGTGCAAATACCTCAACAAGTGTTTTGTTGTTGTCCAATGCACTCTCTTTGGTTCCACCAAGAACTGACAAAGAGAGTTTACTGCACTGGATATATTTGGCCTGGTCTTGACCAAATACATGACAGAGCCAATCAACTACCTACATAAGGTGGGGTCTACATCCTTCTCCCTGGATGCGTCTACCTTTCTCCAATTTGTGATAATGGGTGTAGACATGGCTTTGCAATCCTCCATCTTGAACCTCATGATCTCGATGCAGTATTTCCCTTGTCCAAGGAAAATCTCCCCATCTATCTACCACACCTTCCTGCCTAGAAAGTAGTGCATAAGCCCCAAATCCTTCATCTTGAACTCTATTGCAAGGTCTCTCTTGCACTTCTCTATGAGCCCCAATGAACCTATCAGAAACAAGTCATCTATGTACAAGACAAGAATGAGCACCTCACTCCCAACCACCAAGTAGTAGAGGTGCGCATCCGCCTCACTCTTCATGAAGTCCATTCCCTGCATGTATATATCAATACGCTCATGCACCCTAGGAGCCTGCTAGAGCCTGTACAATGCTCTCTTCAGCCTACACACATGGGTCTCTCTGCTATGTGCTAAAAATCCCTCATGTTTTTCAATGTACACTTGCTTCTCTAGCTCACCATTTAGGAACGTTGTCTTGTCATCAATTTGATGGATCTACCATCCTATCTGCGCTGCTAATCAGATCACGGCCCTGATAGAAGTATACATGACCATACGAGCGAGTGTCTCCTCATAGTCTATTCCCTTCTTCTGAGATAACCCCTTGGCCATGAACCTTGCCTTGTGTTAGGTTCCTATATCAATAGGAGTCATAATTTTCAATGACTAAGATTAAGCCTTGTAATATTGTACATACCTTTGCTTTCTGCAAATGTTTTCCATATTAAAAAATAAAATAAAAAAGTCAAGAGGGTATGTCCTAAAAGAATAAAAAAATGAGAAAAAGAATAAGAAAAGGTCAAGAAAAAAATGAAAATATATGAACCCAAAAGACAAAAAGAGACCATGAAAGTGAGCAAGTCAAAATGCCACTACTATTTACTTTCTACATAATAAATGATTGTGTGCAGCTTGTTACTCATGCCACAATCCATGACAGTCAAAATGTTCAAACTTGGCTATTTCATGTTTTGATTTATGTTTTTAGTTAGAGAATAAAAATTGACCAAACAGTGTAATCTTAGCAGATCATTAGATAAGTAGAGTGAATAAAAGGAGCTCATCAATTTAATTTGAGCCCTTGGATGATATAAGGTTAGAATTAGATAGTTCATTTTGTAAAGAAAAGAAAAAGATTTATAAGGGTTTGCTAGCCTAAATGCACCCTAATAAAGTGAAGAAAAAATGGTAGGATGAGTAAATGGGTAAGTAGTAAAAAAGTTGCAGAAATATCATGTGATTATACAAAAGCACTTATGTCATTGTCTCAAATGCAATTTTCAAATATGCATAAGTAGTAAACAAAGCAAAAACAATGGTTCACAATATGGTTTATTTAACACCCCCCTCATTCATTTCACCCCTTTACTTCACTAACTGCCCATAAATAAGTTCTAATACTTAAAACCTACAAGTCAAAAAGGCTCAGCATTTCTCTGACTTTTGGAGGGATCGGACCCTCTGCTTAATGACTTAGGGGGGACAAGTACCAGAACCCCCTTCATAAAAACACATTCCCCTTCATTTCCCCTAATTTCCCTAATAAGATCACACTTTCCTATGGTTGACATCATTTACCTATGAAAAGTGGGAACCCCCTTGTAAAACCCTTCCACACAAAAACCCACCAAAAGTTTTTATCCTAAGTGTAAATCAAAACACGCAATCGCATACACTTAACCCCTTTTCCTTAAGAAAATCCACTTCGCCATCACTTTCATATTAATTAAACTAACTTTATTATGTAAATTCCCCGAAAACCCATTAAGCCCATATTAAATTAAAACCCTATATAGATTCCAACTGCTTAGTTTTAAATAAAAACTAATATAAGCTACCCCTTATCCCAATATAATTTCACTTAATTTACCTAACCCCTGTAAAAATCAAGTTAATCCCGCATCGACTTCACCCGACTCCCTAATCCCTCATTAAAGCCCGGCCCGATTACTTAACCCTTGATTAGTCCCTAAACTAATCCTGAACCAACATAACTAAATCCTTGGGCCCCCCCATCAAACCCCTGTCATTTTCCCCCATGCAGCTTCACCTCCCGACTACCATTGATCTTCCCTCCCCCACATCAAATGGCGCACAATCATATTGGTTGCGCCCGATGGATGAACAATAACCGCCCAGTAAAGTGGTTTTCCTCCCAGTCCCCTATGCTACGTGTCAGACGATGTATGGCATCGGGCAACCCCTCCCGAATACCGCCCGCACCACGAAAGCGGTGTGATGGTCCTCCAAAACCGTTTCCCCCACTTAACCGAAAAACCGTTATTATTCATCCGAAAGTGAACCTGCCAAAAAATTAACCATTTTCTCTATAAAAGACCACGAATCCCTCTTTTACCCTTTTTCGCGCATTCTCTGTGTAAATTCTAAAAAACCATTGCCAACCACTGCAAACGTCGAATTTACCCACAGACTTTCAATTCCGCCCTAGAAGACGTTGCAGACAGCCAGCCAACCTTTTCAGACCGTACCAGGACTACGCCAACCGCTGCAGCTACCGTGAACCAGCAATTTTAAAGCCAAATCGCCCAATTCCAGGTATTTCACCACGAGATACCTCTTACCCCTACAAAATCTTAAAACCTATGGCCTGTATAGTATTTTAAATTAAGAAATTGAGTAAAAATACTGTCAATTAAAGAAATTGCTTGCCTAAACCCTTTGAAAAATCCCAAAACTGTGGATAAAAACCCCTCATAACATAATTCAGATCCATAAGAACTGAATTATGGTAGCCCCTTTTGCCATGGATGTTAGACCCATTACTGCTCCACACCTAGACCTGGACCACCTTCCCCTGGCCGACAGGGATTTCCAAATCAAGGATACCACTGCCATAGAGCTTCTGCTCAAAATTCATTGCCTGAGTAGAGACACCTACTTGAACCACACAGATGATATTGGCCTCTGGGAGTCCAATTTACCCAAGTACCAGTTCCCCCAAGTTCATATCTTTCTAGAAGTTGTTGATATGTGCTATGCATGCTACGTCCCCAACCATAGAACCATCATGTCTCATGACCAAAAGGTCCTTTTCACTATCACAGCCGAGTCCATTAATGAAATGTTGCAGTTCCAACCAAGGCCAAACCTAACCCCACTCTCAATTGGAGACCTATTGGACCAGTATCCCAAACTGAGCACCTCAAGATTGGCCCAATTGTTCCAAACCTTCATTAGAGAGGAGAAACATACCCCTAATGATCACCCTCCATAAGTAGCAACTATTTTCTCTAAATGGGGGCAGAACATTGTAACCATGATATCCTGTGTCTTGGGTTACTCTACAAGTGAATACATTGATGAACTTATTCTTGCCTTCATGTCCATTTATACCCTAGGGCAACCTCCTGCAATCATATATGACTTTGCCATTTTTATAGTTGATAGAATGCATGAGCAGTTCACAAGAATGGGCAATGAGAGGGTGTTCAAATACTCTTTTGTATTGTACCATCTATTTTTGTACTATCAATCAGATAAGTTCCCTTCCACTCTCCAGAATCTTGACACCAGGGGCCAACCCAAATCTGTCATTTTTTGGACCCCACTTTTCCATGAGTTTGGATCACCATATACATACTCAGACTTCATATATTCTTTTGTGTATCCAATCATGACTATGCTCACTGGAAATCCTCCACCTAGGATAAGTCCAGAGATAGAAAGAGTCCTCGAGCTTTCCAAGCAAACCAAAGTGGGTGATTGGTACCTTTACCAAAACCACATAGAAATCAGAATATATGGTTGCATGCTTGCACCATATAAGTTGCCAAGATACCTCCCTATGAGGTTGTTTGCTTTAGAATATTACAGACAAATCATCAATGCAGATGAAGTCAACTTTGTCAATGCCAAGAAGAAAGCCTATTTCAAAATCAAAGACCAATTAGGTCCCTTCATATGCAATTCCAGAGAGGCAGGGAAAGAGGCAGACCTAATTCTGCAGAGAATGAAATTCCAAAGGAGTTTTGTATGGAGATATGACCCTTTGGAATTCATTACCAAGAAAAGGCAAAAGGTCAAGCTAGGACCTTTCATCCACCACCCCATTCTAGAAATAGAGGCATATGCAAATCAAACAGAATGGGTGGAAAATACTTTAGTAGACAGAGACAGCACGAGGGAGATGTAGAAAATGCTCTGATTGATTTGGAAAAGCAGCTTGATGAGAGCACTTTCCTGCAGGTACCAAAAGAACAAGAAAGAGTTATGAGCACCCCTCCAGTCATGCAGACTCCTCAGAATGAGGAGAAAAATCCAAAAAGAAACAAAGAAGGAGCTTCCACTTCAGGAACGGGCACCTCTGATCTACAGCAAGAAACAAGTCACAGCAAAAAGAAAAGGCTCAATCTAGCCTCTGAACAGGAGAAAGAAGTAGGCCTACTACTCCATCTAAAGACATACAGGAGCCTTCCACATCACAGACTTAGATGTTGGAAAGGCAGCTTAGTGTGGAAGTGTCATCCTTCAGTAGGCCTGCTGATAAAGACTAGGACATAAAAGAAAGGTACAAGGAAATTAAAGTGAGAAATGAGAGGCTTAAGGCCCAAACATATGCTCAGTACCTAAAGTTGACTCCCACAAATCAAACAAGACTAATGTCAGCGTTTGACATTAAAGAGGGAAAGTTGTAGATGTCTTTCATCAAACCTACAGCATGGCAGCCCAAGATAGCATCTGATTTCAAAAAGGTTGACTTTGAAGTGTTGGCAAGGGATATTCATCCCATAGACCAAATTGAACTGCATAAACAGACTGGAGAGATGATATACTCCACCCTAACAGGTAAAGCCATAGTTGTTCATCAGCTACAACACTCTTTGAACAACATTTCAGCACAATTTCAGTCAGAGAAGGCCTCCTCACCGGCCAAGGATACCAGGATCAAGTCCTTAGAGGACTTAGTGATTGAATTGGGACACGATCCCAAGGATATTAAAGCTACAAAGCAGCTTATAAAGAAACGATGATATTGCTGCACTTAAGAGGCAATTAAAAATACTCCAGCTGCAACATCCTCAAACTTTAGAAGTCTTAGAGAGCCAAACTAGACATGAGGAGTTGATGGACTTGGTCCTAAAGCTTAATGATTAATTAGAGACAGAAAAGGAGTTAGACACTTTAATTCAATTGAAGCAAGCCAACTTGGCCACAACTTCTAAAGATGTCATCCCTACAACATCTACAACAGTCCCTTCTACACTGACAGCTTCACTGGCACCAACAGCTCCACATGCCACAGCTTTGCCAGTTGCCACAAGAATCTACAACAACATGTGCATCAGGTGAGAAAGCAGCAGAAATAGTTAAAACCAAGGAAGAGATGTCTATCCAGGCTACAGAAATGAACAGGCTAAGAGAAAAGGTGGCAAGTTTGGAAACTGACTACAAACTTGCCCAACTTAAGCAAAAGGAAGATGCACAAAAGGCCTAAAGAATGAGTGAAAGAATCAAAGTCTTAGAGAAAGATTTAACACTGGAGAAACCCCTTGGGCAAACCAAGGAAATGTTGTGGGCCAATATCGTTGACTCTGTCAATGATATTTGGCCATCAATTCAAGTTATATTTTAACAAACAGAATTAATAAAGATAGCTACAGAAGCTATCCAGAAAGTAAAGGAGGAATCGGGAGATAAGCCTAAGGACGCCAATAGACTCATCCATTTCCTCAACAGCAAGAATAGGTACGAGCTCCATGAACTCAATATATAAGACAGGACCAAAACCATCTTGGAAATAAGGAAGGTCCTTTCCAAGAGAAACCTAATGTTGAACTTAGAAGAAAAGTGCCATAAAATGCAAGTAGCCATTGATAGGTTCATGGCTAAATTCCAGATTTTGAGGGAGAAAGGATTGCCTAGTCCATTAGTTATTAGTGATAAACTCATGACACAGTTGGACTATGGTAATAGACTCAAGAAGAGGGCTAAGGAACAAGCTAGTACTTCATCCATAAAAGCACTGCCAACAGGCAAAGTTTTGTACAACACATTTAAGAACTTGTTTTTTTCTTGAGCATGAGATAAAACACTTATTCCTCACCAAGCCCAATTTTGCCAAGTATATTGAAGCTAGGAGGATGATGAATGTAAAATTACCTGATGCAGAATCATGGGAGACAATGACTGATTTACTATGATAAATTTACAGCAAAAAGTTACTATACAGTAAAAATGAGAGCAACCAGGTAAACAGATGAAAACAAGACAGCATAGTCAAAGAGTATCAGGTGAAAGATCAAAACTGAAGAAGATTCCAGCGTAAAAAGGCCACAACTGCAAGCCAGCATAAAGGGCTACAAATCCAACCATAAAAGCTAATAGTACCACAATGAAAGGGACAGCATGAAACAGTTGAATAGCTGTATCTATCTTCTTGCAAGAAGATATTTGTATTTCCTAAATTAAACCTCAAGTTAGTTTGAGATACTTTGTAATAATTTTTTGTATAAATACTTCATAATTCGAAGTATGTAGGGTGGATTCTTAGACATTTCTATAGACTTTCTTGATCAAAAATGTAAGCTATTGTATCACTGTTTGGACCAGCGAGCTGGATTAATGAATAAAGCCAAGACATTTCACAGGATTCATGTGTAGTGCAAAGTACAGACAAGTATTTTCTCGTGTTGTTATCTTTCTTTAAAAGTTTTTCCATAATCTTTAATGTATCTGAAATCTGAATGCTATAATATGGAATGGTATCTCAGAATTTGCTTCATTGCACCCTGTTTTAATTATTATGCATTTTAATGTTTTCTGCTAATTATCTAAGTAAAGGAATTCTTGATTGCTCCTTAGTTTAGGTAGTTTCCCTCTAATCTATAGTGAAAGATTCTTAATTGCCCTTTCCTCATGATTATCCTATGTTCCTCATTTTAATCCTAGTTTGAGAATTCTTAAATGCTCTCTCACCCTCGTTAAGATCATTTCACCCATTCAGCCCAAAGACCTGCACTTTACTCTGCTAGCTTGCCCTTTGAACACTCCCTTTAATGAATTAATTCCAGTTCTGCTGCCCCTCTTTGATTCCATAGCCCAATAGTCCAAAAACATCATTCCATCCATCTGTTTTAAGAATTCCACCATCCAAACTTCAATACAAATCAAAACCCCCTGAACTTTACAAACTAGCCTAAAATCTCAGCAAACAAAGCTAAATCATATAGAGAGAGCCCTCTCTAAGTCATAGGTTGGCTAAAGCCTATACTTAAAAGATTGGTTTGTGGTTACCTCGGTTCTTTCCTTCCTCTGATAACTTCTAGGGAAAAACTATGAGTGATAACACCTTGTATTTCTTAATGTTACCATTTGCACCATGCTTGATTTTGAAGATGCAATGTGATCCAACCATCACCCTATCTGTCGGTCTAGGTACAACCTCCCACACATCATTCTGCATGATTGAAGTATACTCCTCAACCATTGCATCCCGCCACACTGCTGTCGTGCAGCCTCCTAATAGATGGAAGGTTTGATATCCACCAACTCACTGACCAACGCCATGTAGCTTGTGTACCTTTGGCTGTCTCCGCTACCTACTACCCGTCCTAAGAGTTCCCACAAACTCCTCAACATCCTTGAGTGTCTGTTGAACCTCAAGGTTCCTCCTGCCAACTATAGAAGATGGAATATCCACCTCTGTGTCCTCCTGATGCATCTCCCTGATCAGTTGCTCCATACTCTGTGAAGTCTTAGGAACACCTGCACCTGAGCTACTGCTCCTACTAGTCACTATACTTGTGCTCTGCTACCACTGATCCTACTGCTAAACTCAAGGAGCTTCTGCTAGTTTCTCACTCTAATCATCAGTTGTTGGCAAATCTCTAGATCTCCTATATGCCTTGTCCTTTAGGAATTGACATCTCATTTGGCTATAATTCGTCTGGCCCCTAGAATGAAAATTTGATATGCCTTAGAGGTCTTGCTAAACCCCACAAAGTACCCCCTCTACAGTATGATCTATCTACGAACGTGCGTCTCTTGGAATGTGACAATATGGCATGCTACCAAATATCCTAAAACCACTGACATCGGGCATCTTCCTTGTGAATGCCTCTTCTGGTGTCATCTTGCCCAATGCTCTATGTGGAAACCTTCTTTGTATGTAAATTGTTGTATTGCATGCCTCTTCCCATAAGTAGCATGGTAGATCCTGGTCATACAACAACACTCTCGTTGCCTCTAATATAGAACGATTCTTCCTCTCAGCAACCCCATTCTGTTGCTGGTTGTAAAGAATCGTCCACTCTCTCTCAATCCATGACCTAGTACAGAACTCCTGGAACTCCTTTCCCATGTACTCACCTCCATTTTCTGACCAAAGAACTTTGATCTTCATGCCTATCGCATTCTCAACTAGAGCTTTGAACTCCTAAAAGCAATTGAAGACCTCGTCCTTGGCCTTCAGGAAATATATTCGGGTCTTTGTGGAGAAATCATCGATAAAAGCAGCAAAGTACTTGTATCCCCTGAGAGACTTTGTAGATATTGGCCCACATATATTTGAATGCACTAAGTCAAGAATACCCTGTGATCTGGTGTCACTCCTCGAAAAAGTTACTTTCACCAACTTCCCCAACACACATCCTTTGCAAACATCGTCATGCATTGTCCTCACCTCTGAAACACCTGTCACCATCTCACAAAGAAATTGAACTGCTCCATGGTGTATATGGCCCATGTTCCTATGCCATAGCTCCAATGATCCCTCAGATTGTTGCTGCTAACTAGTGCCTTAAGAGTGTCCATCTGCAACATGTACAATTAGCCACTCCTAACTATTGATTTTGGGTAGCATCAGACGTGCTCTAGCCTTGAAAATTAGTGGAGAGGCTAAGGCACATGAGATCTCCAAAACCCAAAAATCTTTTGGAGAAATTCCATCCAGATGAGGAGTTATTAAAATAATTAATGTTTTTAATGGGTTCCTAAGTCTAAACTTTGGAAAATAAAAATATTAATGTGTATTAATAAAATATGGGTGAGAAAGTTCTAAGTGATGAGGATCAAGCTAGTTCTAATCTTAGTCGTTGATTACGTAATCTCGACTGTTGATTCGTCAACAGGAAAAGTATAAGAGGAGGCTTGAGGGTCAGTTGGACAAACACCAAGTGATCAAAGAATTCGATTTTTTGGGGCGAGGTTTGCTGAGGAAATCAAGTTAGTGATCAGAGTTGCAGTGAAGGGCAGTTCAGCAAGGGATTTTCATCTGAAGCAGAAGAATATATAGCAGAGAGGCAGCGCAGTGCCAAGAGAGACAGCGCAAGCCTTAGAAGGGTTGAAGAAGAGACCGAAGAGCTGACACAAAGAACGCAAAAGGTTGACGCAGGTGACACAGAAGCCGTGGAGGTTGACACTGGGCCTCAAAGGCAAAGCTGAGGAGATTCTGTGGGGCAGACTAAGAGCAGATCGGCAGATTTTGAGCCAGGAGAGGGTGACGCAGCTCCTGGAGGAGTGATGCAGTTCCAGAGCAGTGCTTGGAGCAGCTTTCGCTGTCCAGCATAGGGAATAGCTAGAGTCGTTGTGGGGTTTGTTCATCCGGATGCTGATTTCCCAAAATATCTGTCTCCGGACAGAGGTACTACTACCAAGGATACTCTCTATTGGGTGAGCCATTTCTGGCACTCTAGTTGTATTGAAAAAATCTGCTTAATAATACAAACACTCTACATGCTGCAATGGTTTTCTCGAATTGGGCTTTTCCGAGGACAATTGTCCAAAAATAACGGTGTCCCTTGTGTTATCATCACAGTTTATTTCAGTACATGATCTATATATTTGTGAAGGTTGCAATAGTGTTTACTTCGATGTTTATGCAATTAAATAACTTGTTAATATATAGAACAATTAGGAGATTGTAAACCAACAATTGCAGTAGGGCTTTTTGATGTGTTAGATAGATTCAGGAATTTTCACGCTAACTCTAATTACTATAGGTGATCTCCAATCCTTGTCCCTAATTAGCACCTATGCCCCTCTAAAGAGTACATTGTACCTTTTATCCTAAGGGATACATACAAAAATCAAATTCATACCCAAGCCTGGCACATGCAACATGTCATGAATCGGAATTGGCTTGCCCCCAAAAGAGAACAGTCCCTCTTGCAATTGGGTTGCATTTGGACTTGTTCCACATCTGTATCTAGAATTTGATGTCCTCCTCCTTACAGTTGGAGAAGTACTCTCTAACTCATGTCATATGAAATGATGCCCCAATGTTTATATACCAGACTCCTTGTGAGGTCAAGCTAGATAGGCAAGCTATTAGTGTAAATTCCTGATCCATCCTGCAGAAGAGCTCATTTTCACTTGTTGAAGTTGTCGTCTGCTTCTTGCCCTTCTTCTCAATCTTCTTCCTCTATGGACAATTGTGGACATAGTGGCCAATCTTGTGACAGCCATAGCATTTGACCTTGGAAAGGTCCTTTTCACCTTTTGGGTTTGGTCCTTTGCTCGACACCTTCTTTGCTTTTCCTTTCCCAGCTAGGGTCACGTTCTCTTGATGCTCCTCACTCTTCTGAGTCCTACTACCGCTGCCACTAACAAGACTGAGCCTCAACTCCTCCTTGGTGAAATCACTGCATAGTCAATCCCAACCCGATAGTATGTCTCATCCATTGATCACCTAGATGAATACATCCCACTGCTTCGTGAAGCCATTCAGGGTTATAAGCACCATCTAGTCATCATTTGGTTTATCTCCCACTGCAGCTAACTCGCCCTTTACTAATCTAAGTCTAGTGGGGTAATTGGTAATGTCTTCGCCTTTGTGCATCTTCGTATTCCTCAGCTTTTCTTTGAGGAATAGCTTCCTCATAGTGGTAGCATCTCGGAACAATTTCAAAATAGTGTCCCACATTTTCTTTGTTGTATCCAACTCAGCAACATGTGGAACTATATGGTCCTTGACTCCATTAAGGATTATCCTCTGTGTTTTGGCATATTCCTTCTGGTATGTTGAAAATTGTGCTAGATCTATTCGAATGGTTATCACACTAGTCACATATTACTTCAAACCATTTTCTTCCAACAACAAGGATATTTTAGCTTTCCAAACACTTGACTAAATAAAACACTACTGCAATTTCACCAAAAATTAAATAAGCCATAGGAACTGAGAAAATATTACACATGCCACACACACGATAATGAACACCGATGTTTTCGGACAAATGTCCCTAGAAAAACCTTATTGTGGAGAAAACCAATTCTGCAGATGATTGAAAATTACAAGTATTTGTCGCCAATTAGCGAACCTCCGAAAAATTGTTTCTTCACTTATGCTAGTTGATTTGGCTTCCTGGAGACAACTCAACCCTCTAATTCATCCCTCCTCTAGGGCCTCGAACCGGTCCACACATGTGACCCTAGCAACTCGGCCCACTTCGACAACTCGCACTAACTGGAAAAATCCACTTCGCCTCCACTAGAATTCGACTTCTACTAGCAAACTTGGCTTCCTCTGAGCAAATCAATCCAGTAACTCGACTTCTCTGAGTCAATTCGCACTGCTAGAAACTTGACCTCTCTCTATAGATAAAACCGATCTCCCTCGAACTCTGAGAAACTAGAAATCCTTGTGAAGAATTTCCTATGACAACTTTGTCTTCAATCATTGTTGATCTTGATATGTTGGTGCCCTCATGCTATCATTGTGCCCTTGCTATCACTGCAAATTTGTGTCTTCGATGTGTTCTCCAAATGCCCATCGATTTCATCTTATAACCTCTTGTTGAGCAACCAACGCCACAATCTAATCTCAATCAATAGCTAAGATCATCTTGACCCCATCGCATGACTTCTCTAGAAATCACTAGAGGAAAATCGATTTACCTCAATTAATCCTGATTAATTAAGCCATTTCCCTAAGTTAGACTTATGAAAATTGATAAATTAGCTAATTAATTCTAATTAAGGTACTTTTCCTTAGAAACTTTCTCTGGGTATTGGAGAAAATTAATCCACGGTGTCCCTTGTCCTTAGACACCATCTGAGACTAGAACACCTGCCTGAGCTACATAAACTAACAAACATCTCACTAATTGTTTATTGTCTGATGATTTTTTGTGGAGTTTTTCCTACGTTGACAACTTTGAAATATTTTCGAGCTTTCGCTAAGTTCGAGTTCCCACAACACTGCATATACAAGAGAGGACTTCCTAGCTATAGGGTGAGACGGGATGGTATCGTTGTCAGTGTTTAGGCCTTCAAAGTAAAAATGTGAATCATTTTTGTGTCAACTCAAACATTAACAGACCACCTACATACTACCTTGGCTAACCTATGAAATAAAATTACTTCTAGAAGGTTAACATTTGAACCAATCATCACAGTGAACAATAAAAATAACAACCTAACAAAATGTCCTCGCAGGCCAAGCAACAAAGATAAGATTAAAATTGAAGACACTTCTATATTAGTTACTTGAGTATGCACTGTTTGCTTTGCTAACTTTGTAGTTTCCATAGGATAAAAGTCGTCATGTCCAATTTGAGTCAACTATATCCAGAGTACCAAAGGGACATGTGGACTAGAAATTTTGCCATAGGTTCTTCAGATCCTTGAGCATGTTTGGTTGATCTATCTATCTCACTTGAAGCTAGAGTTAGAATGTTAAGGACCTTCACTAAAACTCAGTTGGATTTCATTGAATTGACCAAACTAATCAAGGACTTTAACTAATAGGGAGACATTAAACAAACCATGGATTTATGAGAATACAACAATAGGATGGAAAACCTTGTATCTAGTAAGTTAAACTAGGATAGAAAACTAGTATCTAGTATGCCAAACATGTAGTAGAATACCAAATAGTCCAATCCATAGATGGGCTAAAATCTCATATATGAAACTCAATAATTACAGCGGAGAAAAATTATTACAAAATGTTATTCGCCTTATTGTTTTTTCCATTACAATGGATGCAACTACTTTTATTTCTAAACTATGATAGTTACTTCCAATGATGTATATGTTATTTAGCGCAACAAGATGACCATTAAGTAATTATACTTCAAAAATTCAACCACGGAGAAAAATATAGATCACAATGCACAAAGAGACAACAAGATTTTACCCTGGGAAAACCCACTGGGGGGGGGGGGCCCCAACAAACCTTTTCCTTAGAGAATCAATGCAACAAGAGATACATCAAATTCAACCTAACCAGCAAGATGACAACCACAAGATGCCCAAGATGCCAATTCAAAACTTCCCACATCACTTCAAGGAGCCTCTCAACAAACTTGCTCTAAGTTTGAACTCAGGCCGAATTTCAGCCTCTCCTTTGCCTCAGATTTTAAACCTTTACCTCAAAAATTTTAGCCCTTTGATCACACGTGTGAGGGCAACAGAAGGATCCACAGTAGGCTCTCTCTTCAATTCGGCTTCTTCTTCTCTAACTTAGGCTTCCTCTTCTTCGACTTTCGTCTCTATGCTAGATTAGAAATGTACTTGAAGATGTGATGCGAAATTGTGCTTGTAGTGTAGACAAGTGCTCTCTATATATACACATTGGAGGAGGTCAAATAGGTGTCTCTTGGGAAGGCCGACTTCAACATTGGGAAGCCCACTTAGGCATCTTGTGGTGTCCAAAATGCAAATTCAAATTTTCATTTTCCCGTTGCTGATAAGGTCATGAAGAATACGCCTTATAAAAATTCTTTTGAATATAAAACAAATAAATGATTTATTTTTCTTGCAAGCATGAAGAACATGCTTCAAATAATTTTTCTTTTACAACTATAATTTATATTTCACCATTATATGTGCAAATGAAACATTATGAAGACCGACCATAGCTACAAAATTCAACAACCTTCATCTAAAATAAAAGGATCAAAGTATTTAAGCACTTAAACACTCAATAAACAAACAAACTATAAAAAACAACAAATAAAATTTGCCCTTTAACAAAAATCAATGCTTAAACAAAAGATGCTCCCACAAAAACAAATTAGAATATTGATGCTATATAGTTTGTCACCTCAAATATCAAATGCCCAAGCAAAAACACAAGAAATCTAGGACAACTAAAGAGTTGAAACAACGCCAAAAACAACACAATTTGTAAGGAAAAGAACATGAAAGGAACAAGTCCCCAAACAATAAGAAGAAAAACCTTCCAAAGATTCAAACTAACCAAAATCTTCATAAGATGAAGGATTAATAACCACAAAAGCATGAATTCTTTCAGACTCAAGATGCACCAACAATTTAATATTGAACAATTTCACAACCATATCCAATATTCAAAGCTTAGAATCGCTACATTCATATGAGGAAAAACTACCATATGGGCATGAATATTTTTGTGCCATTGTTTCAATAAATATACAATCGCACAAAGGTATCTCGGACTCTGATATCATGAAAATAGGAATATAGATTGAATACTAGGAAACAAGTAGATTTACAAATACTAAATACTAATCCATCCACGAAAGCATGCACTACAATTTGCAAAAGGATTAAAAATCTATGCAGAGTTCATATTCCACCAGTGTCCACGCTACAAGTCAAAAGAATAATAAGAAAAGGAAACTAATTTTTCACAAGTATCATCAAAGAAAGCACTGATAAAACTAAGGCACTCAAGGTAGATATCAAATTCAGCCACTATTTCACAAATTCAAAGAAGTGATCCTCAACAACCTACCTCTAGAATTACCTTGAGAAAAAAGGAATAAAAAATCCAAAGTAGTTTTCCCCAAATATATAACCCAATTTCAAAGCACCCTACAAACTCAGCCTCATAATTATCATCAAAGAAAGTGCCAACAAAACCAAAGAACCCAAAGTTAACATCAAATTCAGCAACTATTCCACAACTTCAACGAAATTATCCTCGACAACCTACATGTAGGAGTACCCCAAGAAAGAGGCATAGAACACCAATGTTACAAATATCATGATTAAATTCAATAAAATTGCGAGATTTTCAACCAAACGATTTTATTGGCCTAGTTTTTCGAAATTGAAAAACTTGGGATTAAATTGTAAAAATCACGATAAAATTGCGACTCAATTGAAAAACTCACGGGGATTTGTTCGAGCCATCGTTAATTCAAAAAAATTAGTGTTTGTTTTAATCATTTGGCATTGTTAGCTCTCCAAGCCACCCATTCGACCTGTGAAGAGAAGGGATGAGAATCTAAGCACTAAAGAGGAGGAGAATTGTTGTATTTTCCCCATTGCTCAATGATTTATCTCCAACAACCACAAATTTGCAGGTAGGTGCCAAAACTTCTCATGTTTTTTTTAGTTTGAATGGCGGATCAGGGTTTCAAATGTGTTGGGATAGTTTTATTTGTGTCCAACGCACACAAAATTGCAAACCATGAATATTCAATATATTAAAACCCACAATGTTGGGTGTTTTCCTACAAGGGTTTTAATGTTGGGAGTTTTAATGCCAATGAAAAACTTTAACTATGAGGGTTTTACTGTTGGGTGTTTTCCCTCAATTGTTAACCCAATCAACTGATTAACCCTTCAAGCCATGCATTCCATGAATCTATCAATCTGTTTGAGCATGGAAGCATGAATGCATATGAATTTTTTTAATTTTTTTAATGAACAATTTTTAATTTTGTCATGTGATGGATAGCTTTTATTTTCTTTTCAAATTCTCCTTTTGTGCCCTAGGTTCAACTTCAAATAAAATACCGAAGCACTTGGACCCTATGTGGGAATATGGCGAGCCCAATGTTGTACCCAAGTGAGGGGAGTGGGGGGGGGGGGGTGTGAGGGAGTCAATAGACAATATTTGACTTGCAATTTGTGTGGCAAGCATTAGTCAATGGGCATCCACTGATTGAAATTCCATTTGGGGCAAATTCCCGAACAAAATATAGAACTTTGCCCATCAACAAATCCAAAAATTATTCGTAAGGTAATTATATCACTACAAGATAAACATGACGCCAAAAATACCAAGGCAACGATGAGAAGTCAAATTACAGGGGGCAGAGTGGGGGAAGTAATAATGCTTCTTCAATATCACCTTCCACATCCACATTGCCCAACCCCTCAGTTGTCTCCATCTTTTCTTGTTCCTAGAATCACACATGGTGCACAACTTAGCATCAAATTGACACTTAAAAGAAAAAGGGAAGAAGCTAACAAATTGGTGGGTACATGCCTTCTATGGAGTAACATTCCTTTCAGCATTGCCAAGACCAATCCATTCTACCAACTTATATTTGATGTGGTTGTTATTGTTGGCCCGAGGTACAAAACACCTTTCTATGAGGAGTTGAGAGGGCCTCTTCTTCAAAAATGAAAATTTTGATTACACTGCTAGATTGGAGGAGTTTAGGGCATCATGGAAACACAACGGATGAATTGTGATGCTGAATGGTTGCATTGATCAAAGGCGTAGGACCCTTCTTAACTTCTTGGTTAGTTGTCCCAAGGGGGCAATGTTTATGCAGTCTGTTGATGCATCTGCACATATTAAAGATGCAAATTTGTTATGTGAGTTGTTGGACACCTTTATTCAGGAGGTAGCTCCATGGAATGTTGTTCAAGTCATAACGGACAATGGTGCAAATTATGTTGTTGTTGGCAGGTTGCTTATGGAGAGGTATCCTAACCTATTTTGGACACATGGTGTTGCACATTGTATTGACTTGATGTTGGAGGATATAGGGAAGATTTCTTTTGTAAGGGATGTTGAATCATCTAAGATAATAACAAAATTTATATATAATCATGCATTTGTACTTAGCTTGATGTGAAGATTCACCAACAACAAAGAGTTGGTGCATCCTGCGATTACACAGTTAAAAGTTTGACACTAGTTTCATATCTCTTCAATCATTATTGAATTCTATGTTGGGATATGAAGACCATGTTTCTGGAACAAGAAAACCCTTGTTCACTAGAATTTACCAATTGCAAACACATTTATGTGCATAAACAATATCTATTTTATTATTCAATATTCAGGTGATGATTTATAAGTCCTTGGGCAGTTCACCTTTATAGGTGTTTACTAGCCACAAGGACTATAGAACATGTCTTTTGACATATGTGCCCTTTCATAATAAATGGGCAATTTAATTTTAACTAATTTATTAATTAATTAATATTTATGAATTTATTATTATTTTACTTAATTAGTATATATAATTATGAATATTTTATTTATAACATTGCCTCTCCCTTAAAATGCTTTGTCCTCAAAGCATAGGCAATGTTGGGTGTCGTTGGCGAAAACATTCTGTCTCCCGTGATGAGTCTTCTTTTGGTAGTTTCTTACATTTGAGAAGATATTCTTTAATAGTCTTGGATCGTAGTACTTTCTCTCTGGTAGCAAATATGCTTCAGGTTCTTATATGATCCTTCCTTCTTCATCAGTCTCAGGTATTTTCTGTTTGAGCTATTTGACTTTGACCCAGCACTTTTTTGAGACTTGATACATGAAATGTGTTGTGGATTCGACAATTGTCTAGTAGCTTCAATCCATAAGCAACGCTACTTTTTTTTTTTTGGTATGGCCCATAATATTTAGGAGCTAACTTACTTTTCCCTTGATTTTTTAACAATAACTGCTTATAGGGTTAAAGTCTGGCGAAAACCCAATCTCCTTCTTCGAATTCTCTTTTTGTACGGTGTTGGTTGGCTTGTTGCTTCATTCTATTGCATGCCATTGTTAAATTTTCTCTTAACAAGTTAAAAATTCTTTAGTTTTCCTCTAAGTGGTCCTTTACTACTTGAACCTTGGAATTGTGTAACGCAAAATCCTTCTACTTGGGTGGTTCATAGCCATATAGGGCTTGGAAGGGAGTCATTTTGGTTGAAGTATGATAGGTCGTATTGTACCACCATTCTGCTAGGTGTAGCCACCGAGACCATTTGTTTTGTTTGTCGGTGACGAAACAATGGAGATATGTTTCCAAACATTTATTTACAACTTCAGTTTGACCATCTGTCTGGGGATGGTAAGTTGAACTCATGTTGAGAGATATTCCTAGTTGGTGGCAGAAATCTTTGCAAAATTGCCTTTAAATTTTGCGTCTCTGTCACTGACAATAACCTTGGGAAAACCATGCAGTTTGTAAATGTTATTACAAAACACTTCCGCAATTTGCTTGGTTGTGTCAATTTTTTTTATTGCCATGAAGTGGGCATATTTGGTGAGTCTATCTACTACGAAAAATATCTTGTCCTTACCATCAGACATAGGTAGTCCTTCAATGAAATCCATCAAGATTTCCTCCCCTTTTTTATTTGGAATATGTACGGATGTAGTAACGCAAGAATTGGAATATTTTCACTCTTATTTCTCTGTAAAAAAATAAAATAAAAACATTTAGGGACATACTTTTGGATTTCCTTACTCATACCTTTCCAAAAGAACGATTGTCGGATGTTGTAGTAGGTTTTGGAGAATCCAACATGTCTAGCTGCAGGAAAACTGTGAGATTCTTTTAGAATTTTCATTCTAATTTGGATGATGGAGTTAGGTAAATTCTACCTTTGTAACACAATATGTCATTTTTCCATTCAAAGTTGGCATATTAAATGATATTTTCAATCATAAAACCATAGTTCACATCTTTGGCATACTCAGCTCGTATTTCGTCTAACCAGTCAGGAACAACTAACAAGGTGACGCATGTTGTGTTGTCATCATCTTTTTGTGAGAGTGCATAAGCTACGACATTTTCCTTCCCCTTTTTGTGCAATATTTCCAAGTCAAACTGTTGATAATGTTTTTTGTTGAAATAGGAATCGAAGACTATCGTGGTTAGTTCGAATTGAGAACTTGCTTCCGAGCAGGTATTGTCGCCATTTAGTTAATGTATGTATGATGGCAAGCATCTCCTTTTGGTAAGTCGACTTCAAGCTTTCCCATTTGTTAAGCTTCCTGCTTTCGAAGGCTATAGGATGGTTGTCTTGCATTAATACTGCTCCAATTCCAAATCCTGAAGCATCACGTTCGACTACGAATAGTTTGGAGAAATCTAGAGTTGTCAGTACCGATGTGGTTGACATTACCCTTTTTAGATTCTCAAACCATTCGTCTGCTTGTTAAGTCCATTGGAATGCGTTCTTTTTTAACAAGTTTGTCAGTGGTGCAATCAAATGTGCATAGTTCTTTATGAACCTTCTGTAATATCTAATTAAACCTAGAATTCCTCTCAGTTTTGATATGTTCTTGGGTTTTGGCCATTCTTTAATCGCTTTAATTTTGTTGGGATCCACTTTGACTCATTCTTTAGATGTGACGTGTCCCAGGTATTCAACTTCCTTCTACTTCAAATAGTTATTAAATCTTGAAAGATGTGTCTAGGTCCCACGAAATGGTTCAATGTTCCCACATTTAACTTGATATAAGCTGAAATATTCTTTAAAAAGGCTTGATCACTTGAAAATGGAGCACCATGTCCCTTTGGTTGCCCAATGTTGACATAGAGAAACCTTCCATGACCCACACATATGAGGTGGCATGCAAATTGACCAATCCCAAAAAACTGCCTTGTGGAGAAAACAGCTTAAAATATTTGTCCAGGGTTTTGCTTGAGGAAGGTAGGTCATGTCAGGGGGATTCCAACAAGCTATCACATGCCCATATTTGAGCTAGGGCATTATCTCTAGGTTCACTTTAAGAACTCGCACATGTGAGCTGGAAATTGTCATTTTTTGCTTGCATGGATGCTAAAACTCCAGCATTTTGCTATTTTTGGTCTTCAAGAGGTTGGCACATGTGATAGGAGGCTCTCTCCATGGCATGTTGTTGGCATTATGTTTCTGGTATGGTTATATGTTACAGATGTTGTACTTGATGGCAACACCCATGGCATGGTTCTCAATATGATGAGAATTAAGAAGTACACAGGAGAAAAGTTCACGGAATTTTATGCAAAGAAAAGTTTATAAGAGTTTATTTCATGTGGAGAAAAGTTCACGGAATTTTATGCAGAGAAAAGTTTATTTCATGTGGGAAAACTTACCTTTGGTCCATGGTAGTTAGTCCTTGGAATTTGAACCTATGGTTTTTGGACCATGGCATCTCGACAGACGTGTTGATCCCTAGTATTGAGTTGATGGTATTGGTTTGTTATGGTTTTGGCCCGTGGTATTGGTCCATGATTTGAGGAAGAGCTTGCCTATATAAAGCAAAGGAGATCATTTGGCTTGTGTATGCTTTTGGGTTGAATATCTTAAGATCTGAAATATTGGGTTATTGTTTCAAAAGCTCGATCTATATGAAAGTGAAGTGGAAAGCAAATCTGTGAAGGGAGATCTCTCGAGCGCTGCAGCTGCGGAAGTGCGGAGGCGCCGCAGGAGACGCCGCAGGAGGCGCCGCAAGAGACGCCGTAGGAGGCACCGCAGGAGACGCTGCAGGAGGCGCCACAGGAGGCGCCACAAAAGGTGTTCTGAGTTTAGTTTTCTGTTATTGTGGATCTGGTTATCTAGGTGACTTACTAGTACTTGATGATCATTTGATATTTATAGATTCAGTTTGAAAATTTATGAAAAGTGGTCCTTGAAAGAAAAGAAGTAGAGGGTTGTAGCTCCCTTCCAGGAGAGACTGGAAAACGAGAGAGAGTTGTAGCTCTCTGCAGGTTGCAGCCTGCGTACTGGTAAAGGACTGCACCAGTACAAGACCATTGTAAAAGGAGTTTCTAATTTGAAAGAAGATAGAGACATATTGCAGCAGGTGGTTTTCACCCACATTGGGTTTCCACCTTATATCTGGTGTTCTTTGATGTGACTGTCTGTTTTTCTTGTTCATGCTCATTGTTTTATGGTACTGATATGCAAAAATAATTCAAAGTATAAATAAGGAAGAATTGTTAAAAGGACTAGATAATACTGATTCACCCCCCCTCTCAGTATTATTTTCAACAATTGGTATCAGAGCAGGTCCTTCTAAAGAAGCTTGATCGCTTGAAGGAAGATCTTTCATCATGAGCAACTACGAGAGGGAAGCATCTATCAGGCCACCGGTTTTTGATGGGACAAACTTCAATTATTGGAAGGTAAGAGTTACTGCCTATCTTCAATCTCTTGGTACAGAAGTTTGGAACATCGTAGAGACAGGCTATGCTTTTCCTTCAACTACTCCTACAGATGCAGACGAGAAAAAGAAGTATGAAACAAATGCAAAAGCAGTCAGTACCCTATTAGGATGTATATCCCAATCGGAATTCATGAAGGTAATGCACTATAAATCCGCAAAAGAGATATGGGACAAAATTGTCACGAGCTATGAAGGAGATGAACAGGTAAAGCGTGCCAAACTTCAAACTCTCAGGATTCAGTATAAGACTCTCAAGATGTATAATGATGAAAGTGCGGCTAACTATTTTCTTCGGGTAGATGAAATTGTTAATGTATGAAAAATTTGGGTGAAGAAATAAAAGAGGCTATTGTGGTTGAAAAGGTTCTAAGATCATTGTCGCCCAAGTTTGAATCTAAAGTATCTGCAATAGAAGAAAAAGAAATCTACGAATTCTTACTATGTCTCAGCTACATGGAATTCTAACTGCTTATGAAATGAGAAAGGGAGGTCCATCAGATAGAAGAGAAGCTGCTTTCAAGGCATCAGGCAAAGGAGATTATTATGAAGCAAACCACGTCCCAGAAGAAGAGGAAGAAGAATCAAACTTTGTCAGAAATATTCAAAGGGGTTCTGGAAGTTCAGAGGTAAGTTGCCTTTTAAATGCTTTGCTTGTGGAAGAGTAGGTCATTATGCTGCAAAATGTCCTTATAAGGATAAAGGAAAGGAACCTGCCAGATGGAACAAGAAACAGAGTGCAAGTAAGAAAAGCTACTACACTCATGAAGACAGTGATGGTCTATCAAACAGTGATGAAGATGAACGAGGTAATGAATATAAAATGTTAATGGCATTTGAAGATGATGATTATATGGATGCTATAGATGTGGATAACTTTCTGAAGAAATTACTAAACTCAAGAGATGTATAGAAGAAAAGAATATGATCATTGATACTCTACAATTTCAAATTGATGAAAAGGAAAAAAATCTTGAAAAATTAGAAGGTAAAATTGTTGCTCTTAGAAAAGAGATTGAGAAAACAAAAGCTATTAATCTTAAGTGTGTCAAAGGATCTGAAACTTTGGATGAGATTATCAATGTGCAGCGGTCTCCTCTAAACAAAACAGGTCTGGGCTATAATGGAGAAAATTCTCAAGCATCCACCTCAAAAAGTTATCTTGATGCAGCAAGAAGAAATGAGCAAAAGCAAAATGAAGACCATCAGCTAAAACAGGGACGAATTGCAAACAGAAACTATCAGGGGCAATCCATCTTAAGGGTGAACAAAAGCTACAACCAGCCACAGGTAAAATCTTCTCAATTTGGTTCAAGAATAGATGACAAGAGAAATTACAATCAATTGGCTAGTAGATTCGATAACTGCAGAAGTTTCTTCAATGGACAATGCTTTTCTTGCCATAACTTTGGTCACAAAGCAGCTCAATGTGTTGAATATAAAACAATCATGACTAGGGAAGCTCAAAAACAAAGAAGTATGACCGGGATTACAAAAAGGACCTATAACAACTTTTCGGTTCTTGAAAATGAAGTTGAATGTTCTATTTGCAATAATTTTGGTCATGAAGACTCTGAATGCAGGAGCAGGTTTCAGCAGAGAAAGGAACAAGCCTCAAGCACCAAAACATGGAGAATAAAGGAACCACAAACAGAAAGATGTGGGATAGCATTTTATGCAGAGGGACAGGAAAAATCTATGGTACATTGACAGTGGATGTTCGAAGCATATGACAGGTGATAAAGAAAAACTTGAGTCATATTCTGCTCTAGAAAAAGAAAAGAAAGTCTCTTTTGGAAATGATACTCCTGCAACTATAAAAGGAAAATGTATTGCTCAGTTAAAAGAAAAGGTCAAGGCTGGAAATGTTTTGTATGTTGATGGATTGAAACATAATCTTCTAAGTGTCAGTCAGATGTGTGATCAAAGAACCGAGATGATATTCAGATCAAATGGATGTCTTGTT
>APFE030404890.1:0-47706 GCA_000404065.3 Pinus taeda
ATAATGAAATACTCTGATCCATATCATTATTCATTATTCACCATTCTAGAATCTACATCGATTTAAAAATTAAATTCATCATTCTAGATTCTAAATTGATTTATAATTAAAATTCATCATTTATCATTCTAGAATCTAATTAATACTAAGCAAAATAGACTATAATAGATATTGAAATCTAAAGACTGAAATATTAAATTGATATAACTAAAAATCAAAAACAATGGAGTGACGAATCTAAAGGTCACTCTAAAGTACACAGAGGGTTTGGTGCTCTTGATTAAAGACTAATTACATACCCTTGTACATGACAAAATGCAATGGAAACATTGCAATCCATCAATTCCTGAATTCCTGAATAATTGTTAAGTTTGTTGGATTTTGAGTGAGATCTAAAATTGTACTTTTTTCATATGAAATCCAATGAGGTCGGAACCACTCTCAAACATCCTGAGTCATTTCATGATAATGTTAAAAAATTAAGTAAAAGGATGAAAATGAAAGATAGGAGAATGCCACTTTTACTTTAAGAATATAACATTACCATGAATTGCATAGCATTAGTAGGGAAATATGGTCAAATACTAGGTTTTCCCTATCATAAATCATTGTTTACAAGCCAATTTAAGGGGCAACACATAGACCATTTTGAGGGGGGACGTCCAGGCATCCCCTTTTTATGGAGTCGTGTCCCCTACACTGGGGAAACGTCCCCCCTGCGTCTCCCCGCGTCTCCCCAAAAGGGGGACATGGGGAAACGTTTCCCTAGATGTCCCCTCGTCTCGGGTGTGTGGGGTGCGAGGGGTGCACGCACCCAACCCTAGGGGATGCATCCCCGTGGAACACTGAAAAATAGTTATGAATATTTCAGAAATGTGTGCATCAATTAGGATTATTGGAGATAAAATATATTTAGTCTACAACATAGAACATGCCATTGAAAAAATTCAAGCAGAATTAGGGAACAAGCCTTAGATTGCCTCTAGAATAGTAAAATTCCTTAACTCTAGGAATTTGGAATAGTTTAAGGCTCTGAGTATTAAAGAGAGGACTAATGTTATAATGGAGGTGAATAAGGTTTCAACTAAAAGAAACATTGTCCACCGAGCTTAAGATAAGTGCAGGTTTGTGAAAAAGGAGGTGGAATCCTTCAATACAAAGTTCAATGTTCTAAGAGAAATGGGTATGCCTTCTTGTTGGGATTAGAATGCTAGGTTATGTCTCTATATGCATATAGAGAATCTATGTTAAGGATGTGAGCAAATACAAACAAGTTTTTTAGATATGATGGGAATATTGAAAGGGCCAACTATCGTAGATAAATTAATGGATGATTGTTACCTCTACTGTCAAAGTGCTTTTCCCAAATACTCCAACCTATTGGAAATACACATATTTGGATATTTCTTACAGAAAGATGATATCGTATAGCTATCCACTCATAACATATTAAGAATAATTGGCTAAATTTGCCCCATAAATCTTTATGATTTGAAGAACAAAATTCAGCTGAGAAATGTGACATGTGGACAAAGACTGCTTGAGATTTGTAAATTCTTTTCTATTTTTTAGTAGTTAGTTACTAAAAGTTGCATTCACAACAAATATTCATTGTAATGATTTTGTATAAAAATTGAAGAAGCACTGAAGGGGTTTGGATTTTGTAAGACACATTGTATTTTTGCATCTATGGACAATATCATTAAAATTTTAATCAAAATATTATCCTTTCAACTACTAGTTGTTTTTTTGTGTAGTTCGAACAGGTGTTCTAGTCTCAGATTGTGTCTATGAGGATAGGGAACACGTTTTCTCCAATAATCAAAAAAGGTTTCACAAGAATAGGCCTTGATTAGATTTAATTAAGCAGTAAATTAATTTTCCTAAGTTTAACTTAGGGAAATAAGCTTAATTTATCAATATTAATTGGGGTAAATCAATTTTCCTCTAGAAACTTTATGAAAAGTCACTTGATGGGGTCAAGATGACCTTATCCATCGATTGTGATTAGATCATGGTCGTTGATTTGTCAATGAGAGATTATAAGAGGAGATCGATGGGTCATTTGGAGAACGCATCGAGACACTGAGTTGTAGCGATAGCAAGGGTGCAACGGCAACGCAGAGACATTAGTAGCAGGGGTTTCAGCAGAGATTACTGGAGAGATTCTTCACAACAATTTCCAAGAAGAGTTGGAGATCTTTTTTTGCAAATGTCGGTTTTCTAGCAGTGCGATTTGGTCTAGGAAAGCATGCGAATTACCCTTGCAGGTAGTGCGAATTGCTCAGAGAGGGAGAAATTCCAGAGCAAGGAAAATTTGCAGGAGAGATTGATTTGCACAGGGGGATCGATTTGCTAGTAGAAATCAAGATTCCCCAATGGAGGCCAAGTTGATTTTCCTAGCTAGTGCAAGTTGCCAGGAGCGTTGAGTTTATCTGCTAGCTGCACCTGTGAGCTAGAATGAGCTTCAGCGGGAGGTCGAATTTGTTTTGGTTGGGCGAATTGCGTCTAGGAGGTCAGAGAGACTTGCAAAAGTGATCAGAATAATTTGCCGGAGGTTTGCCATTTTACAACAACCAATTTTAATATTTTCGCTAAAGAATTTAATTATTAAAATCCTCATTTGCAGAATTGGTTTTCCCTTTGAGGTTTTTCCATGGACATTTGTCTGAAAATATTGGTGTTTATTATTGGTGTATGTGCGCATAATTTCTCAGTTTCTGTGGTTAATTATTTTTCTTTGAAGTTGCAGTAGTGTTTTATTCAATATTTGTCGTAGTTATTTTGCAGAAGACAAATAATATAATTAGATAGGATAATAATAACCAATAGATACAACATAATTAAAATTTCACATGGTATCAGAGCATATCTGAGGGAAAAAGGAAAACATGCGTAGGCACAGAAAGAGAAAAAGAAAAGGGTTTTTAAACCCTGTTTGAAATTCTTTAGTTATTTCTCTAGTTTCTTTGAGTTCGATACATTTCCAAATTTTCCAAAGATGGCGGCAACAAGTTTGAGAGATTAGGACAGGTTGGATGGAGCCCCAAATTTTGGTGTTTGGAAGGCCAAAATGTCATTCCTTTTGGATGAGTATGGACAAAGGAGTATGCGGAGAATGTGATTGTCATACCAACAAATCCACAGTAGTAGGCCATCTACAAAAAGGAGAATGCCAAAACGAAGAGGTTGATCCTTAATGGAGTCAAGGACCACATTGTTCCACATATCGCAGAGAAAGGCACAACAAATGAGATGCGGGACACCGTAGTAAAACTTTACCAGGATCCTTCAGAGAACAGGAAGATGATTCTCAAGGAAACGTTGAGGACCATCAAGCAGAATAAGGGAGAAGATGGACTTCCTACCTCACCAAAGTTTGACTTGCCTGAGATGAGCTAACTGCAGTTGGATACAAGCCTAGTGACGACGAGCTAGTGCGTTTAGCACTCAATGGGTTTTCCAAAGAATGGATCATGTTTGTCCAAGTGATTTATGGGTGAAACAAACTTCCATATTGGGATCACCTATGGAGTGATTTTACTCAAGAGGTGTTGAGGCTTAGCTTAGTCAATGGCACTAGTAGCAGTGGCAAGGCATCGAAGGTTGAGAAACAGCAGGAGAACATCACCTTAGTAGGGAAAGGAAAAGCGAAGAAGGTTTCTAACAAGGGACCAAGCTCAAAGGAGAGAAGAAGAAGAAGGACCTATCAAAGGTCAAGTGTTATGGTTGCCACAAGTTTGGCCATTATGTTAGCGACTGCACGCAAAGGAAGAAGAAGGGAAAGAAGCAAGTAGCAGCTTCAATAGACGCAGATGAGCATTCCAGCAGGATGGAGCAAGAGTTTGCATTATTAGCTTGCCTATCTAGCTCAACTTCACAAGGTGTCTGGTATATACACAATGGAGCGTCATTCCACCAAACAGGAGTTAGAAAGTACTTCTCCACCTACAAGGAGGAGGACATTAGGTTCTAGATTTAGATGGGGAACAAGTCCAAGTGCAACCCAGTTTCCAGAGGGACTGTTTTATTTCAGAGGGAGAATGGCAAGCAAATAGCCATCCATGATGTGTTGCATGTGCCAGGCTTGAGGATGAACTTGATCTTCGTATCAGTCCTTCAAGCTAAGTCACTTGACGCGAGGACGCAATACACGCAAATACGAGAGTCTAACACGGGACACAGAGACCCCCGGAACATGACACATAGGACACATTATATATATATATATATATATATTAAAAAATTAATAAATAGTACACAAATTCTCATGATGATACCAAATTCGATCATACATGTACATTGTAACATTATGCATGCAATCATGATTTATCAATGATACAAGTTTACAGCTAGCACTTATTACTACATCAATGACGAATATGATAAATTGACATTGGACAAACACAATAAATTAACCATAAACTGTAGTTTTCTCATTAAGTCATCATAATCAAAATGTATTGGATAGGTACTGAGTCTTGAGGACTCCTGCTTAGGAATGCCAATGGAAAATAGAAAAGACAAAACAAGGTAGACACTAGAACCTAGAACCATAGAACAGGAAGGAAGAATTTCATAGATTGCTGCCAGCAGGTTATAGGCTATGCCTATAGCTCATCAACATCAAACTTAGCATCGGTACCACAATCGCTCTCTTCTGCATCCTCCTCCTCTGTATCCAATGTAATCTATGCATATGCTGGTGTGGAGGACGACTGCTTAAGAGTATCACGATCAATCTAAAACAATCCTATCTCCTTTGCTAGTCACTCCCACAATCCCACAACACCCAAACAATGAATGCAAATGGACAAATGCAGCCCAATTTTGACAAATACGTGCCCAAAAATTGTGGTTCTCTCTGGGCACGAATCAAACTCCTTCCTGACACGAATCCCAAACTTTGGACACTCGCCAACAACATATCGGAAACGTGTAAGTAGAGAATCGTGTCCGACACGCTGGATTCAAGACAAAGGTTGCGATGTCATCTTTAGAAGGGCGAAGGTGTTGTTGAAGCACAAGGATTGGAAGTCACCTATGGCATCTAGGGTGAGGAGTAGCAAGTTGCACAAACTGCAAATGGACACTCTTAAGGCACTAGTTAGTAGCAACAATTTGAGAGATTGGGGGGACTATGGAATAGGAGGATGGGCCATATTCATTATGGAGCACTTAGACTGCTTTGTGAGACAGTGACAGGTGTTCCAGAGTTGAGCACAAGCACTCTGATGTTTGCAAAGGATGTGTTGGGGAAGTTTGCAAAAGCATCTTTTCCAAGGAGTCATAGTAGATCACATGGGATATTAGACCTTGTGCATTTAGACATATGTGGACCAATGTTGAAGAAATCTCTTAGGGGAGTATGAGTACTTTGCTACTTTTATCAACGATTTCTCTAGGAAGACCTAAATCTATTTCTTGAAGATCAAGGATGAGGTCTTCAATCACTTTCAAGAGTTCAAGGCTCTAGTGGAGAATGCGACAGGTAGGAAGATCCAGACCCTTTGGTTAGGCAATGGAGGTGACTACACAACAAAGAGTTCCAGGAGTTATGTACCACGGCAAGAATTAGAAGAGAGTGGACGATTCCTTACAACCTGCAACAGAATGGGGTTGCTAAGAGGAAGAACCGGCCTATTTTGAACGCAGCTAGAGCGATGTTGTATGGCCATGATCTCTCATGCTATCTATGGGCAGAAGCATTCAGTACAACGGCTTATATTTAGAACAAGATCCCACATAGAGTGCTTGGCAAGATGACACATGAGGAGGCATTCACCAGGAAGAAGTCAGATGTCAATCACTTCATGATAGTTGGCTTCCTAGCGTACTGTCACATTCCAGGGGAGACATGCTCGAAGTTGGATCAGATTGCAGAGTGAGGTTACTTCATTGGGTATAGCGAAATCTCGAAGGCATACAAGATCTTCATCCCGAGAGCTAGGGGATCATAGTCAGGTGGGATGTCAAGTTCATGGAGGACAAGGCATAAAGGAGGTCCAGAGAGTGGATAGCAGTTGAAGATCAGAGTGAATAGCTACCAGAAGCTCCTAGATTTGAGCATCTTAATTAAGGGCAGTAATAGAGCATGAGTACAATGAATAGTACGAGCATGAATTCAGGTGCAAGTGCTCCTGAGGCTTTGCAAAGCATGGAGTAGCAGATTCAGCAGATTAGGGAGATGCATTAGGAGGGTATGGAGGTGGATGTTCTTAACTCCACTATTGGCAGGAGGAACCAAGAGGTTTAACAAACATTTAGAGATGCTTAGTTGTTTGTGGGGACTCCTAGGACAGGTAGGAGAGAGCGAAGACAACCCGAACAATACACTGGCTACATGGCATTAGTCAGTCAACTAGCAACTAACGAGCCTTCCAGCTATCAAGAGGATACACAGGAGCAGGTGCGACAAGATGCAATCATTGAGGAATATTCCTCGATTATGCATAACGATGTGTGGGAGGTTGTGTCAAGGCTGACAGATTGGGCAATGGTGGATCACACTGGATCTATAAGTTTGAGCACGGTGTAGACGGCAACATTGAGAAATACAAAGCTAGGTTTGTAGCCAAGGAGTTCTCTCAAAAGGAGGGAATAGATTACGTTGAGACTTTTGCTCCTGTGGCCAGGTACACTTCTATACGAGCCACAATCTCAGTAGCAACACAGATGGTATGGAAAATTCATCAGATGGATGTCAAAACAGTGTTCCTAAATGGTGAAATGGAGGAGGAGGTGTACATTGAACAACCAGAGGGCTTTGTGGAACACAACTGTAATATTCCTAATTAGCCATGGCTAATTGGAATATTCGATTTTGTTCGGTTTTGCCTTCTACAGTTATTTGTAAATAAAAAAGTGAGGACGGGGGACATAACTCACTTTTAGAATAAAAAGTCACTTCCTAGTAGCACCACGTTGTGACTTAAAGAGGAGCCAAGGGGGCCAAAGGGGGACGCAGAGATGGAGCCCACGTAGACACATGGAGAGACCTCGCAGGAGGGAAGGAACACGTGGCAAGAGAGGAACCACGCAGGAAGAGGTGAGCCTTGGGATTGAGAGAGGCGAAGGTTATAAAAGAGAGAGGAGCCCCCTCATTTTGATCATTCAATTATGTGCATTTTGAGCTAGTCATTTCGACTTCTGAGCACGCTGGCTGTTTAGCTGGTCTACAACACTGTTTAGTGCATTGAGTGTCTCCGTTCGGAGATCTCACCCTTAGCTCCGGAGGACTTCGAGTGCCTTCTTGGGCAAGGTATTTCCATTTAAATTTCAGCAGTAGTTTCATCAGCATTTCAATAGCAGTTTCAACAGCGTTTTGGAGCACTGCACAGCACTGGGAGAGGGACGCAGTTCTTTTTGGCAGTAGTGTTGGATTGGGGTTTTTGCAGAAGGATTTATGCTGAGTGATTGAGCAGGGGACCAGTCGTTGCATCTTGGAGGATTTTGGCAGAGTTTCAGGTAGAGTTCTGGAGGGGTTTCTTCAGTGGCAGCGCAAAGCATTGAGGGACTGCGCAGATCCCCAAGGGGGTGATTTTCGGAGGTCGGCTATTTCAGGAAAGCTTTCTAGGTTTTTTTAGGTTTTTGGAGTAGAGCCCGATTCCAGAGTTTCAGCATTTTCCGAGGAGGGGAGCAGCCCCAAATCATTATTTATTTTCTAGCAGCAGCGACAGTACGGTCGTGCTCCAGCAGCATCCATGCAGAGAGGCCATTCCTTGTTATTCTGAGAGTATTTCTTCACTTGCCTTGTGCAATTCGAGGTGCCATCTGTCTGATCACCTTGTACTCATTTTATTGCTCAGTATAATAAAATGGCTTAGCATTTCTTGCTGCATTTCTTGAGTATCTGCTTATATTTCCTGTTTACATTATTATATGTTGTACCACTATTATTTTGTCATTTCTGGGTTATTATATCATTTGCACATATTTGGTTGGAGTTTTTGTTGGGGTTTGAGGAATATTCTGGGTTAGGGATATTACAACAACAGAGAGACCCACGTGTGCAGGTTGAAGAGAGTTTTATATGGGCTCAAGCATGCTCCCAAGGCATGGTAGGAGCACATCGACAGATACTTGCAGGGCATGGGCTTTGTGAAGAGTGAGGCGGACTTGAACCTCTAGTACTTAGTGGTTGGGGAATATGTTCTCATTCTTGTCCTATATGTGGATGACTTGTTCTTGACAGGTTCACTAGGCTCATTGAGGAGTGCAAGAGGGATCTTGCAGCTGAGTTCAAGATGAAGAATTTGGGGCTCATGCACTATTTTCTAGGCATGGAGGTGTGGTAGATGGATGGCAAGGTTTTCTTTGGTCAATGGAAATACTATATAGAGATCTTGAGGAGATTTGGGATGGAAGATTACATAGCCATGACTACTCCCATGATCACCGATCGGAGTAATATAGATGCATCCAAAGAGAAAGATGTGTACCCCACCTTGTATAGGTAAATGATAATCCCTCTCATGTATCTAGTCAACGCCCGGCCAGACATATCCTATGCAGTAAACTCTTTCATTCAATTCATTGTGGAGCCAAAGGGAGTGTATTAGACAATGGAAAAACATGTGCTGAGGTGTTCGCATGGCATAGTCGAGTATGGGTTCAGATATGCTCGAGGTGATGGTGTCAAGTTGGTGGGCTATACTGATGCACACTAGGCAAGTAACATAGTGGACTAGAAAATCACTTCAAGGTGTTGCTTCAACATGGGATCAAAAGTTGTTTCTTGGAACAATAGGAAGCAAAAGTCCATGGCACTAAGTTTTGCAGAGGTAGAGTATATAGCAGCGAGCATGGCTACGTGCGAGGCAAAATGGCTTCGTAAGTTGTTGGTATACTTCTTTGGTCAGAGGATAGAGACGACAATGATACATTGTGACAATCAAAGTTGCATCAGGTTGTCAAAGAAGTCGGTGTTTCACAACAGGTCCAGGCATATAGACATCAAGTACCACTTCATCAGGGATTGCATGCAACACAAGATTGTCCAGCTACATTATATACCTACAGTCGAGCAAGTAGCAGATATTTAGACGAAGGCTTTGGGGAAGGCAAGGTTCATCTTCTTTAGAGACAAGTTGGGTGTTATTGGGTGTTATGCAGAACACCTTCCTCACTAAGAGGGAGTGTTAGTTTGTGTAGCTCGGATAGGTGTTCTAGTCTCAAATTATGTCTATGAGGCTAGGGAACACATTTTCTCCAATACACAGAAAAGGTTTCATGAGGAAAGACGTTGATTATATTTAATTTAGTAAATTAATTTTCCTATGTTTAACTTAGGAAAATAAGCTTAATTAATTAGTATGAGTTGGGTGGGGTAAATCAATTTTCCTCTAGACACTTCCAGAAAAGTCACTTGATGAGGTCAAGATGATCTTACCCATCGATTGTGGTTAGATCATGGTCGTTGATTCGACAGTGAGAGACTATAAGAGGAGATCGATGGGTCATTTGGAGAACACATCGAGACACAGAGTTGCACTAATATCAAGGGCGCAAAGGCAGTGCGCGGACATTGGCAACAAGGGTTTCAACAGAGATTACCAGAGAGATTCTTCACAGTGATTTCCAAGGAGACTTGGAGATCGATTTTTCTGTAGATAGATGTTGATTTTCTAGCAGTATGTGTTGGTCCAGGCAAGGGTGCGAATTACCCTAGCAAGTAGTGCGAATTGCTCAGAGAGGGAGAAATTCTGAAGCAAGGAAAATTTGCAAGAGAGATTGATTTGCACAGGAGGATCGATTTGCCAATAGAAGTCGATATTTTCCAGTGGAGGCCAAGTTGATTTTCCCAGCCAGTGTGAGTAGCTAGTAGGGCCAAGTTCATCTAGCAGGCCGCACGTGTGAGCCAAAACGAGCTTTAGAGGGAGGCCAAATTTGTTCTGGTGGGACAAATTGCTTCCAAGAGATCAAAGAGACTTGCAGAAGTGATCAGAATAAATTTTTGGAGGTTTGTCATTTTACAACAACCAGCTGTAATATTTTTGCTGAAGAATTTAATAATTAAAACCCTCATGCAGCACTGGTTTTCCCTTCGGGCTTTTTCTAGGGACATTTGTCCAAAAGTACTGGTGTTCAGTATTAGTGTGTTTGTGCATAATTTTCTCAGTTCCTGCGGTTAATTATATTTCTCTGAAGTTGCATTAGTGTTTTATTCAGTATTTGCCACAAATATTTTGCAGAAGAGTCAAGACAAATAATCTAATTAGGTAAGAGAATAATAGCCAGTCACTGCAATAGAATTAGAATTTCACACTAACAATGTGTACTCTGGTGTTATAGTATTTCTCTCGTAAGTTATGTGTCTTCGTTTCATCTATGCATATTTGATGTTATATGAGATATCTTGATAGGCTAAATTGAGGATCCATTTCCCTTACATCTAGCAATGTTATGTTTTACATAGAGATTTATGGTAGATTCTGTGTGTTTTTATCGTACCTCATGTTAACATGTTAGATTGTTGTCCAATATTTCATGTAATCAGAGTTTTGCTCTGTTATTAAACCATTAGTATATTATTCTTGCGCAGTTTTCTTCAATGACAGATGTTGAAGTATTTGTTTGGTGCTGTAAAATATGTTACAACCTTTTCCTTATTCTTCTATAACCAGAATTAGTCAGAATTTAGTTGTCTGACTTAAGCCTTCAACCCCACAAAGTGTCGTTGTTGGCAGGGAACTCAGAGAAGGGGTTGTCACACTAATCCTGACTCTCTCCATTTGAGCTATCTCCTAGGTTAGCTAAGGGGGGTGGTCCCTGTTGACTGCTGGAGTAGCACCTGACGATTATTTGACGACTCCATGCCCAAAGGATGATCCAGAGGACACTTGTACCATCAGATGTCATCAGTCAACAGAGGTTTTTTAACTCTTCTTCTATCTTCTCATCATATTTCTTCTTTGTACCCAGATTCCACACCCTACGGGGAATTGTAATAAGTGATGCTAGTATGATGTTTCTTGAATTTGTAACAGGCCTAGGATGTGGGACTCGATCAGCAAACGAGTACACCTTGGAGTGTTTTTTTTATCCGGTGGATTATCCCTTTCGTTTCCTTTCTTTTTTAGAGGGGGATAATCCTCTGGATTTTTTCACTCGTGCACACCCCAAAGCCGAGGTGACGGTTTGAAGATTGAGCCCCTGACACATCTTAGTGTCTAGGGTCGATGTATATTACCATACTAGATCACACGTAAAGTTTCGTGGAATTTGGCTAGGTCTAGGTAGGATTTTTAATAGTTAAAAATTTCCCGCAAAACGGGATTTTTTAATTATTTTTTGTATAAAGGCATAAATAAGTGGCATTAGGAGATGCCTGGGGCGTATGACCAGTCAAAATTCATCCTCAGAGGCCCAGCATTCTCCTAGAGCCTACTTTGGGGGTCAAAGAATGACTCAGAGTCCCTCAAAAGGCAATTTTTCCAGTGACAGTGGCAAAAAATGAAGAAAAATTCAAAAAAATAAATAATTGGAAAAATTTAAAAAATTTTCCAAAGTCAAAATAAGTCAAATTTTGACATGGAGATTAAGCAGATGATCAAGGTGACATGGCAAAGCAATGTGGGGCCCACCTCAAGTCAAAGTTTCAGCAGCCAGTCAAAGTCAAAGAAAGTCAACTCAAAGTCAAAGTCAAAGCAAGTTGAAGTCATGAAATTTTGATTTATTTATCAGGTTGAAAAATTATTATCAAATATCATAATGTAAATATTTAAAAAAGAATTAAGTGGCATAGGGGACCCACCCCACCTCAGCCATATGGAATTTACTCACGTGCCAAAAGAAAAGTCCGTACGTATTTCGTACGGCAGTCAAAGGTGCATATAAGTCAGCATACGTGGACAGCATTTTGAATGGAATAACCCAGCAGTTTAAACGCTAGCCAAACCATAAAATACGTATTATCTCCAGCAATGTATATGCAGCCCATTTACACGGCAGTCAGCACATAAGATATGTGGGCAGCAATCTTACACGTGGGCAGTCCATAACTCAGCAATCTACGTGGGCATGTACAGCCAATTACAGTGAGCTGGACAGCATTTAACGCTGATTTGGTCTATGTACAGCCATTCATGCAACAGTTAACACAGCCAGCCAATCTCATACACAGGCAGCCATACGTATCAGCATATTCCAGCAAGTTAAAAAGCTAGTCCTCAGCAATTAAAAATTTAAAACAGCAGTCAAAGTTAATACGTTGATTTAGACAGCAGTTTACAGCTAGTTAGAGAGCTGTTTATGTGGCAGCTGAGCCAGTTAAATCAGCAAGTTATCTCCAGTCAACTCAGCATTTAACTCAGTTCAAAGGCAGCCAAATACGAATTTATTACAAGCAGTTGTCTTCAGTCAAGCAGCAGTTCAAAGGCAGCCACGTGGAAATCAAGAGCAGCTATCTTCACATTGGGATTGTCATCAAGCCACTTGTCATGTCATTTCTTCATTGGGATCTTCACCTTATTGCCATTTGTCACTGGAATTTGCCTTGGGATTGTCTCCCATTTTCCTATTTATATGAGCCTTGGGCTCTTATTGTATCATCATAGAACGAGCTATTGGGCTGGCGGAGACTCTGCCGGATTGTGTATTCAGTATTCTTATTAATAATAAAAGTCTTTGGGGTTAGCAGCTTCTCGTGTGGTGCATGTCTTGGTATATGAGGTATACTTGTATCGTTTAATGTTCATGTGATTTTCATTTTGCTTCCTAAGTTGTTTTTCATTTTGCCTGAAGGCACTATTGTCTAGGGAGGAGAGATCTGCAGCTATCTCAGATCTCTTCTGGGCTTGGTATATCTTGCACGCTTGTTGTAGCTTGTCCATTCTCAGTTGAATGACAAGCTCAACTTGGTCTCTATATGCCAAGTTCCTTTCTGCACTAACAACTCGTTTGCAAGTGTTTTCTGTGTTCTCAAGCGACAGGTTTGCCAGCTCTGTTGGAGGGCGAGGACTTCTTCGACGGGAATAGTCACCTCCCAGGATACCAGGGATCCCGCATGCTGTTCAAGCTATCAAGCTTTTAAGACACCAAAAAAAGGATTTACGCAAGAGGGAAGTACCCTGATCTCTTAGTTTCGTTTCTATTTTGAAAATCAAAGCAAATTTTCCCTTTTCATTTAAAAGCATTCGTTTCCATTTTGAGCATAAAAAGAAGTACAAACAAAAATATTTTCATTTCCGAAATAACAACGTTATAAGGCACTGGTCATTTGTGTGGTACATGTTCATCGTATGGTTTATGGCTATTGTTTATATTTCGTTTTGATTTTAGATCTCAGATTGACAATCTTATTTACTTAAATAATCCTCCTAGAACTTTTCATATTAGCTTTAGGCTTAACTTTCCATTTAGGGACCACCCCCCTTAGCTAGCCCAGGAGATAGCTAAAACGGAGAGAGTTGGGAACAGCGTGACAGCCCCTTCTCTGAGTTCCCTGCCACCAACCACACCTTGTGGGGTTGAAGGCTTTTCTCGCTAACTGTGTAGGTAGGTGCGGGCGGCAGGATCAACACCTCCCACATTGCATTTGTCGTGTCCTTTTCGGCAATATGTGGTACTACATGGTCCTTGACCCCGTCAAGGATGATGTTGTTGGCCCTCGCCATTGCCTCCTCGTACTTTTCGTTCTCAGTCGGTTCAATTGGGATTGCTATTGTGTTCAAGGCGAAGTGCTTGAAAAGATTCCTATCTAGAACGAACAAGATCCTAGCCTTCCAAACTACGAAGTTTGAGGCTCCGTCGAGTCTATCCTGATCTCTTACACCATTCATTTCCATTTCGTTGCTCCTCTTTCGACTCTTCCGAGTCTCTCTACTTCCCTCCTGGAAGTTCTTGGTGTGACTCCCTCTGAGCCTCGATTTCCCTCCTGGAAACCCCTCTGCCAATGTCGAGATGCCCCCACTCCGATTGTTAGTGCAACTACACGATTGATCCAGATTTCTTGGCTAGAAATCTTCGACAACAACTCCCTCCTTCTTGGTCTTGCCCTGTTAGGTATTGTTCTGATCACAGTACCCTACCAGTGTTACTCCACAACTTACCCACAACCTCCTATGCCCCAGCAAACTGAAGGTTAGAGCCTCTAGGCTCTGCGCAATCCCGGCACGAGCAAAATCACACCTCCTAGCCATGGGCGTCAATCCTTCCTGAATGAGAAAGGTGACTGGGCACTGCGTAGGTTAGGTCTGCTCCTCTCTGCCACTGCGTTGATCCTCTTCCTAGCTCAAATTGATGACGCAGGCACTGTGTCACCCATTCCTTGTTGCTTTTCCGCTAGGAACAACTTCTGTCACTCGGGACAACTGTTTCTGCTGCTCTTCTCGACTAATGCCCTCAGTTATCCTGTGATCTGCAACCACGCTCCGATACCATGTTGGAATTTCTAAGTCTAACTGTTAGAAATCCTTCCTGCACTTTCTGATTTATTTCTTCCTAATTGTTATGCTAATTAACAAGTTATTTACCATGTAAATACTGAAAATAAATACGAGTCTCAACACATACATATCATCAATTAAAGGAAAAACAAGCACACAAATGACACCGTTATTTTTGGACTAATGTCCCCGGAAAAACCCAATGCGGGAAAACCGGTGTAGCTATTTGAGGGTTTTATTATTAAGCAGTTTCAAAATACAATCTAGGTGCCAGAAATGGCTCAACCAACAGAGAATTCCCTCAACAGTAGTACCTCTCAGTCAGAGATAGATATCAGCCCCAATCTGCCCCACAAAATCTCCCAACGTCAGCCTCTAGGGTTTGCATCAACCTCTCTGACCCAGCGTCAGCCTTTTTGGCCAAGCGACAGCCTCTGGAGCCTCTGCATCTCCCACACTGGCCCTCCTCAGGCTCTGCGTAACTCCTGGCTGCCTCTACGTGGCCTCTAGTTGGCTCTGCGTCAACCCTCTCCGGACTTCTGCACTGATGCTCCCGTACTACCTCTACCTCTTTGCTACTGCATTCACTACCCCTCATCTGCAACTCTGATCACTCCTTCGATTTCCTTAGCAAGCCCTGCCCCAGAAAATCGAATTCTTGATCAACTCGGTGTATTCTCCAAGTGACCCTCAAGCCTCCTCTTATACTTTTCTCATTGACAATTCAATGGCCGAGATTAAGTCCCTAATCAACAGCTAAGATTAGATATGGCATGATCCATGACTTTTGGACCATTCTAACTCAGTTTTAAATTAATCCACATTAATATTTTATTTTCCTAAGTTTAGACTTAGGAACTCCATTAAAAATATTAATTATTTTAATATCCCTTCTGCCCAAACCATTTCTAAGTATTGGAGATCTCATGTGCTTTAGCTTCTCCACCAGTTTTCATGGCTAGAGAACATCGTCTGCTACCCCAAATCAACAATTCAACCTTTGTCGGAATTGCGCGGAGCCTGAAAGGCTCAATTTCTTCGGTTGTTGGGGCTTGGGGAGCTGTGGTAAGATTGTGATTTGAGGAGCTGGTGGGATGCTGTGTCTATCGAAGCAGAACAATGTCTAAGGACGCGGGACCAAGGTAGAGGGAGTCACTACCTCGACGGATTTCTAGCCAAGGAATCCAGATCCGAGTTGCAGTTGCAAGGACGATTGGATAGGAGAAGTTCGACAATTGGCGAGAGGATTTCCAGAAGGGAAATCAGGACTTAGAGGGAGATTTCTAAGAGGGGAGTCGAGACTTTGAGGGAGTCCAGAAGAGGAGCTAAAATGGCAGTGAACGGACTAAGGGATCAAGACAGGTTGGACGGGGCTTCCAATTTTGTCAGCTGGAAGGCGAGGATCCTAGAAGTCCTGGATCAACATCGCATCAAGGACTTTGCATTGAAAACTATGGCTATCCCAGTTGACCTAGCTAAGAACCAGAAGTATGAGGATGCAATGGCAAGGGCGAAGTGCATGATCCTAGACGGCGTCAAAGAACATGTCATACCACATATCGCTGAGAAGAACACAACAAAGGAGATGTGGGACACCTTGACCACCTTATACCAAGGCTCTTCCGTGTAGCAGAAGATGCTATTGGAGAACCAACTGCGATCATATCAGATGCAGAAGGGAGAGCAGATAGATCCATTCCTTCTCAGGTTGTAGGAGATTCACGACCAGCGTACTTCCGTGGGCTCTACACCGGATCTAGAGTTTATGGTCAGGACTGCCCTGAATGCATTCTCCGAGGAGTGGGAGACATTTGTCCAAAGTATTTTGGGCAAGGCTACTCTTCCTGGTTGGGAGGAGATGTGGGCAACTCTTCGCCAGGAAGAGATCAAGAGAATGACCAAGGCGGGGAGTAGTGGGAAGGGAGGTTGAATCAAGAAAGAGGAGGAGGATGCGGCTATTGCATCTGCGAGACAAGGGAAGAGGAAGAAGAAGGACATCTCCAAGGTTAAGTGCTTCCATTGTGGAGAGCTGGGACATTATGCATCCCAGTGTCCCAGGAAGAAAAACAAGGGAGAGGCTTTCGATTCAAAGGTAGCTCCAGCTAAGGCGGAGAAAGAGGTCAAGATCGATGATGATTATGCCATGAGTGCTCATGCACCTCTAGAGAAGAGGTGGGGAGACATCGAGTAGTAGTCAGGAGGACTACATACTAGGGGAAGGATCCTTGAGGTGCCCAAACTCTTGGATCACCTCTGTCTACGGGAGCCCTTAACGACAATAGCATGATGACAAATGTCAGGTGGAGCAAAGTGTGGTGGAGCAGCAAGGCAAGGCTAGAGTGCAGAAGTCTGTAGCAGCGCAATAGAGGTTGCAGCAATACGAGAGGCACAAAGGTGTTTGCAGCAACGTAGTGGCAGCAGAGGGAGCACAGGTTAGCAACAGAGGCAACTTCAACATCACGAGGCTTCCAAATTCACTGGGATGTCAGTGCTTGGGAGAAGTAAGTTACCTACTTCTTGGTAACTGAGTTGCAGTGCAACAATTAGAAGTGGCAGTGTTAGGGGCAGCATGGGCAGCATATTGAGATGGAGCTGCAGTACAGATGTAGTAGTGGCAGTGGCAGTGTCATGGGCAGCAGTACAGGGAGTAGCAGTGCAGAGGATGTGAGGCAGCAGGCCAAGCATCAACACAGGTATCGATGCAGAAGATCAGTGTGATGTTTCTATAGTGAAGCATTGCTAGAGCACATTCCTCACTAAGAGGGACTGTTGATTTTTGGTAGCATCGAATGTGCTCTAGCCATAAAAATTGGTGGAGAGGCTAAGGCACGTAATGTCTCCAAGACCCAGAAATCGTTTGGGGAAATTCCACTCGAATGGAGAGATATTAAAATAATTAATATTTTTAATGAGACCTTAAGTCTAAACTTAGAAAAATTAAAATATTAATGTGTATTAATATAAAATAGGTGAGAAAATTCTAAATAGCGAGGATCAAGCCAAATCTAATCTTAGTCGTTGATTAGGGACCTAATCTCGGCTGTTGAATCCTCAATAGGAAAAGTATAAGAGGTGGCTTGAGGGTGAGTTGGAGAGACACCAAGTTGATCAAGAATTCGATTTTCTGGGGCAAGGTTTGCTGAGAAATTGAGTTAGTGATCTGTTGCAACGAGGAGCAGTTCGACAGAAGGCTGAGAATACATATCAGAGAAAGTGCCAGAGTGACAGCGTAGAGCCTTGGAAGGCTGACGCAGAGGCAGCCAGGACTGACACAGAGGCTGAGGCCAGCGCAGGTGATGCAAAGGACCAAGAGGCTAACGAAGAGGGCCAAGAGGTTGACGCAGAGGTAGCACAGAGGCTAGCAGAGCTGACGCTAGGTTGAAGAGGTAGCGCTGAGGCATTTTCGTGGGGCAGACTGAGAGTTGGTTAGCTGTCGTAGAGCCGTCGAGGGTGACGCAGTCTCTAGAGGGTGACGCAGTTCCTGAGAGTAGCTTGGAGCAACTTTCGTTGTCGAGTTAAGGGAGAAGTCAAAGTCACTATGAGGTTTTTCATCCGGCTACTAATTAGCTGGAATATCTGTCTCTAAAGAAAGGTACGTCTGCCAACGAAAATCTCTAAAGGGTGAGCCATTTCTGGCACCCTAGATGTATTCAAAAAACTGCATAATAATAAAACCCTCATATATGTTGCACCGGTTTTCCCCTATTGGGCTTTTTCAGGGACGATTGTTCAAAAATAACAGTGTCCCTTGTGTTGTCTCAGTTATTTCATTTGTTGATCTGTATATGTGTGAAGGCTGCATTTGTGTTTATTTCGGTATTTATATTGATAAATAACTTGTTAACTGAAAGAACAAGTAGGAGATAATAAACCAGATAATGCAGTAGGGATTTCTGATGTGTTAGATTCAGAAATTTCCACAGTACTCAGAATTTCACTGCTGCACAATAATAAAAACCCTAACTGCTGCACCGGTTTTCCCAAGTTGGGTTTTTCTGGGGACATATGTCCAGAAATAATTGTATTATATTTATGTGTGTGTGCTAGCAATTCTCAACTTTTAGCGTCTTATTTTTCCACATAATTTTATTTGTGAAGGTTGCAGTGTGTTTATTTTGATATTTGCCATAGCAGATAAATTGTTAATTAATAAGGAGACATAATACCAGTTCCTGCAATAGGATTCCAGCATAGGAATTTTCACATGGTATTAGAGCGTAGTTGATCAATTGGAGAGCTCAGAAACAAAGGAAAGGAATTTTGCTGCTTAGCAAAGGCAGTCGACCGTGTTGATTTGGGGTAGCATTGGATGTGCTCTAGCCATGAAAATTGGTGGAGAGGCTAAAGCACATGAGATCTCCAAGACCCAAAACGGTTGGGCAGATTCTACCCGGTTTAGGAGATATCAAAATAATTAATATTTTTAATGGAGTTCCTAAGTCTGAAAAATAAAATATTAATGGGTATTAATATAAGACTGGGTTAAAAGGTTCTAAATGACATGGAGCAAGCCAAATCTAATTTTAGCCGTTGATTAAAGATGTAATCTCAGCTGTTGAAGGACCAATAGGAAAAGTATAAGAAGAGGCTTGAGGGTCAGTCGGAGAACACACCAGAGTGATTAGTCATTCGATTTTCTAGAGCGGGGTTTGCCAAGAGAAATTGAATTAGTGATCGGTTGCAGCGAGGGGCAGTGAGTATGAGGCAGAGAGGCGGAGATAGTGCCAAGAGACTAGCGCAGAAACAGAGAGAGGCAAAGGTTGATCCAGAGGGAGCCGCGCAGAGGCAGAAGGGACTATGCAGAGGCCAGAAGGGCCTGCATCATCCACGTAGAGGTTGCAGGAGTGATGCAAAGGGCTGTAGAGGCTACGCAGAGCCTCAGAGGGCTGACGCAGTGAGTTTCAGGCTAATGCAGAAGCCAAGAGGGCTGGCGCTGAGCTTCAGATTGTGTTGGAGAGGGTTTCGTGGGGCAGACATTCTGAATATCTGCTTTCGAATAGAGAGGTATTACTGTCAGATTATTTTCTCTGTCGAGTGAGCAAGTTTGGCACCCAGTGGTACTCTGAAAGACTGCAATAATAAAATAACCCTCATAATCGCTGCACCGGTTTTCCCAAGTTGGGTTTTTCTAGGGACGAGTTGTCCAAAAATAATGGTGTCACTTGTGTGTTGTCTATTTCTTTCAGTTGTTGATCTGTAGATGGTTGAGACTGTATTGTGTTTATTTCAGTATTTATATGGTTAAATAACTTGTTCGTAATTAACAAGTAGGCGAAATAAACCAAAGAATACAGATAGAATTGTTAACGAGTAATACTTAGAAATTTCAACAGACCAAAATTCCCAAGGGAAGCGCAGTCTTTTTTCAGGAGGCTGAGTTGCTTGAGGAAGACCAATTTTTATGGGAGAAGGGCAGAAAAATTCGATCCTTCAAGATTGAGTGATTCCAGAGGTAGAGGGAGCAACTCAGATTTTTTCATTGGGCAAATCTCTAGCTGGACGCAAAGGGTTTTGCAATAGTTCACTAGAGCAAAGCTAGCGTCGGGATGGAAGAGAGAAGACCACACATAGAGGGAAAATTTTCTAAGGGAACTTCTAGTCTCAAGAATTTTGATTTTCCTTGTAGATTGGTAGTAGTTGTGAACGAATCTTCTCACTCCAGAAGGAAGTGCGAGTAGCTAAGTAGCAGCCAAGCAAAAGGAAAGAGAAAGTTTTCAACAGTTTGTTGAGATGGCCACTGCAGGGCTTCATGATCAAGATAGGTTGGATGGAGCTTCCAACTATGTCATCTGGAAGGCTAGGATGTCCTTCCTTCTAGATGATTATGGCCTAAGAACCTACATTGATGTTGTAGTGGCGGTTCCTCATGATACAAATCAGCAGAAGGAATATAAGAAAGAAATGGCGCAAGTGAAGTGGTTGATCCTAGATGGAGTCCGGGATCATATAGTCTCATTATAGCTAGCAAAGATACTGCCAAACATAAGTGAGATGCTCTCTCCACGTTATACTAGGGTACTTCTGAGCAGCGCAAGATGTACCTAGAGGAGAAGCTAAGACTCATCTGGATGCAAAAAGGGGAAGGCATAAACCCGTACCTTACCAAAATTCAAGATGTTCGAGACCAACTGTCATTTGTTAGGGCAACGCCTCAATCCATGGAGCTAGTGCATTTGGAACTCAATAGTGTCTCAGAGGATTGGCGGGTTTTTGTCCAAATCATATTAGGCAGATATAGGCTACCAGACTGGGATAGAATGTGGGATGATTTGCAGTAGGAGGAGTTGAGATGAGCTTTGTTAAAAAGCTCCATCAGTGGCAGCAACAAAAGCAGATCGAAGACAGTGAAGGAGGAGGAGAATGTGGCCCTCGCATCAAAGCATCCCAGTTAGGGACAAGGGGAGCAGAGAAAGAAGAATAAGGACCTGTCAATTGTCAAGTGCTTCAGGTGTGGAGAGATTGATCACTACAGTACCCAATGTTCTCTTAGGAAGAAGGACAAGGAGGAGAAGTAGGACCAGCAGGCAGCTTAAACAGAGATAGATAGGCTTTTCTCCAGGCTAGAGGAAGATTTCGCTATGTTCGCCAATATACCTCTAGGAGTGAGGTGGGGTGACTTGCTGTTGTAGCCCCAGAGTGCTACAGTTGGGCAGGATCCTTGAGGAGTCCACCTCATGGATCATTACCTGGCTACGGGGACCCATAGTATTTCGTAGCAGGATGGATCAGTCGCAGTTGATGCAATCAAAGATCGAGTGACAAGTGCAGAGACTAGTGGAATTCAGATGTTGAGGAGTGTAATGCAAAGTTGGCAGTAGTGCAGTTAGCACAGTAAAGAGTCAACAACAACACAAATTCTTCAGTGATAGTGCAGATACTAGTAGTAGTCAAAGACTCAAGAAACATATGCATCATACTAAACATAGTTGATTCAATATTTTGGATGCTTTTCAGTTGCAGATGTTATAGTTGCAGCAACAACAGATGAGAGGGAGTTGCAGTGTAGATGTAGTGTTGGTTGCAGTATGGTAGTGTCAACAGCAGCATAGATACAACGTATATCAGAGTTGTGCAGTGGTTGGTGGGCAATATGCCTAGACATCAGCAACGTGACACAGGATGATGCAGAGACAGGGTGTTGTGGCTAGGAGTGCAACACTAGAACACATTCCTCGTTAAGAGGGACTGTTAGTTTTTGTAACATTGGACATGTTCTAGCCACGAAATTTGGTGGAGGGGCTAGAACACATAAGATCTCCAAGACCCAGAAATCATTTAGAAAAGTTCCACCCGGATTGTATTTTATTAAAATAATTAATATTTTTAATGAGGTTCCTAAGTCTAAACTTAGGAAAATAAAAATATTAATGAGTATTAATGAAAGTATGGGTGAGAAGCTTCTAAGAGACGAGGATCAAGTGTAATTTAATCTTAGTCGTTGATTAGGGACTTAATCTCGTCCATTGATTCATCAATAGGAAAAGTATAAGAGAAGACTTGAGAATCATTTGGAGACACACCAAGCAAATACTTAGTAACTCGAAGGAAATCGATTCTCAAGGAGGAGGAGTTCGATTTCAGAGGGAGAGTTGCAGGGTGAAGGAAGAGGAGGGCATCAACATCAATCTGAGACTTAGGAGGAGGTGATGCAGAGCATCAGAGGGAAAACACAAAGGGAATATCAAAGAGACAGCTCAACAAGGGACGCAGTCCTCACACAAGCCTCATGCAGAAGTGATGCAGTGAAGGCTGAAGGGTCTCTGAGGTGTCAGAATTTCTCTAGAGAAAAGGGAAAAATTGTCTCAGGTGTTTTCTCTCAGAGGTGTCTCTATATTCTGTAAATCGTTCCTTGTAAAGAGATTGTTGCTGAAGAATAATAAATAAATCCTCATCTGTTGCACCAGTTTTCCCGGATTGGGTTTTTCCGGGGACAATTGTCCAAAAATAACTGTGTTGATGTGATTGATTCTTGTGCTTGTATATCATTGTTATTTTCTCTATGTTATTATGTGACAACTGCAGTAGAATTTATTTTGATGTCCATTGAAGGGTTTCGTAAATAACTTATTTAAGTAGGAGAAATAAATCAGTTATTGCAGTAGAATTTCGTGTTAGAAATTTTTACATGGTATCAAAGCAGAGATCAGGGAATAGGATTAGAGAATCTACAATGAATCGGGAGCAGGATGCTAGGGCAGCAACTCAAAAGGTCTCACGCAGTTCTCCCGGGAAAGAGGAAAGCATGAAGAATATGGATCACGACTATTCTATGTTAGCGTCCAGACTGGAAGAAGAAGTCGCTTGCTTAGCAAGTTCTGCTTCATCTGAGGTTTGGTATATTGACAGCAGAGCCTTTGCGCACATGATAGGAATACGAGAATGTTTTTCAAGCTATCAGGAAGAACAGATGAACTTCAAAATCACCATGGGAAATAAGTCAAAATGTACCCCTGTAGGGAGAGGTACTATAGTCCTTCAAACAGAAGCAAGGGATCAGCTTCAAGCAACCAATGTGCTGAATGTGCCAGGTTTGGGGATGAACTTACTCTTTGTATCTTAGTTACAAAACAAGGGCTCTAATGTTTTATTCATTGGGAAGAAAGTATATGTCAAACATCCGAGTTGGAAAAAGAAGGCCCAAATTGGAGTCAGAAGTAACAGGTTGTATAAGTTACAGCTAGAATTTCCAATGGCACTGATAGGCAGCAGTGAGGAAAAAGATTTGAATGAACTATGGCACAGGAGGATGGGACACTTGAACCATGGGGCTCTAAGAATTCTCGGAAGAACCGTCACAAGAGTTCTAGAGTTGAGTACCAAATGAGACGATGTATGCAGAGGGTGCGCACTAGGCAAGTACGCCAAAGCAGCTTATTCCAGAAGTAACAATAGGGCTAAGAGTGTTTTGGGATTGATACACAGATATCTGCGAACCCATGTCAACAAAAGCTCTTAGTGGTGCCGAATACTTCGTCACCTTCATTGATGACCATTCCAGGAAGACTTGGATCTACTTTCTAAAAACCAAGGATGAGGCTTTTGATCGATTCAAAGAGTTTAAGGCTCTGGTTGAGAATCTGACAGGAAAGAGGATAAAAGTGTTGCACTCAGACAATGGTGGAGAATACATTGATAAGGACTTCACTAATTTCTGTGCAAGGGAAGGCATCAGAAGGGAATGGACAGCTCCTTATAATCTGGAGCAAAATGGAGTAGCAGAGAGGAAGAACAGGACTATTGTTGAAGCAGCAAGGGCGATGTTGTATGATCAGGATATGCCCAAATTTCTATGGCCAAAAGCATGCAGCACAGCAGTGTATGTCCAGGACAGGACTCCTCACAGGGCATTAGGTAGGATTACTCTGGAGAGTGTTTTCACTAGTAAGAAGCCTGAGGTGAGTCACTCAAAATATTTGGGAGTTTGGCATACTGCCATATACCCAAAGAAAAGAGGAAGAAATTGGATCAAACTGCAAAAAAAGGATATTTTGTGGGATATAGCGAGCATGATAAGGAACATAAAATCTATCTTCCGGGCAATAGGAAGATCGTAGTTCGGCGGGATGTAAAGTTCATGGAGGACAGAGCTTTCAAGAAAACCCGAGAAATGCCTTCCGAAGAGCAATCAAAGGATGATCCATTGGTCCAGCCACTTTGACTAGTAGAAACCAACACCAGTATTTCTCCTGAAAACAAAATTCTAGAGGTATCTCAATAGGAGTCGCAGGAAGAGGAGCAAATAGATCTACCCACTACCAGTGCAAGAATGAGACAGGAACTTCGACAGATACTACAGGACGCAGAGGATTTCGTTGGAGCTCCTAGGAATGAGAAAAGGGAGCGTAGATAGTCAAATAGGTATCAAGCCTCGGTGGTTCAGGTTGGAGAACCCTCTAGTTTTCAAGAGGTCATTCAGCATCAAGTATAGGTAGATGTTATGGTGGAGGAATACAATTCCATAATGGTCAATGATGTCTAGGAAGTGGTACCTAGGCCTCATGACAGGTTAGTTGTAGGTTCGAGATGGATCTACAAGGTCAAATATGCTACAGACGGCAGTGTGGAAAAATACAAAGCTAGGTTCGTGGCTAAGGGGTATGCTCAGAAGAAAGGGATAGACTACAAAGAAAGTTGAAACCTTTGCCCCAGTAGCTAGGTATACTTCTATTTGATCCATGATATCCCTTGTAACATAGATGGGGTTGGAGATTCACCAGATGGACGTCAAGACTGCATTCTTGAATGAGGTGATAGAGAAAGAAGTATAGCTTGAACAACCAGAGAGTTTTGAGACACATGAGAAGAAATCTCATTTATGCAAGTTGAAAAAAGCCTTGTATGGGCTTAAACAGGGCACCTAGAGCATGGTACGGTTGAATTGATGGTTACTTGCAGAAGATGGGATTCATCAAGAGTGAAGCAGATCCCAACCTCTACTATCTCATTGTAGAGAATGAGCCTCTAATTCTGGTGTTATATGTGGTTGATCTTTTCCTAACAGGTTCATTCAGGCTCATCAAAGATTGCAAGGAATACCTAGCTATCGAATTTGACAAGAAGGATTTGTTGACTTGGGGTAGCATCGGATGTGCTCTAGCCACGAAATTTGGTGGAGAGGTTGGGGCACATGAGATCTCCAATACCCAGAAAGGGTTTGGGCAGATTCTAAACAGATCAGGAGATATTAAAATAATTAATATTTTTAATGGAGTCCTTAAGTCTAAACTTAGGGAAAATAAAATATTAATGTTTATTAATATGAATTTGTGTTAGAGTGGTCCAAAAGACATGGATCAAGTCAGATCTAATATTAATCATTAATTAGGGACTTAATCTTGGCCGTTGAGATGTCAACAGGAAAAGTATAAGAGGAGGCTTGAGGGTCACTTGGAGAATACACTAGAGTGATCAGTCATTCTATTCTCTAGAGCGGGGTTTGCTAAGAGAGATAGAATCAGTGATTGAGAGAGCAGCTAAGGGGCATTGAGTACAGAGAAACAGAGAAGGCAGAGATTGTGCCGGGAGAGCAGCGTAGCAGCTAAGGAGAATGACGCAGAGCCAGCAAGGGCTCAAGCAAGGCCATGCAGAGGCAGCCAAGTGTTGTGCAGAGCACCAGAGAGGCCAGCGTGTCTGACGCAGAGGCCCAGAAAGCTAACACAAGGCCTCCTGGGGCTGACGCAGGGCCAGCGCGAAACAGAGAGGGGCTGATGCAGTCCAAATTGGGCAGAAACTGGGGTTGTAGAGCAGTTTTGTGTTGAGGAGCTGCCCGAAGGATTTTCCAGGGTTTCAACAAAGAGATTTCTCTCAAACAGTGAGGTATAATTGCTAGGAAATTCTATGTTGGGTAGGCCAGTTTCAGCACCCAAATTGTACTCTTATATTGCTTAATAAGAAAACCCTCAGATAACTACACCGGTTTTCTCACATTGGGTTTTTCCCGGGGACATTAGTCCAAAAATAATGGTGTCATGTGGTGTGTTTGTTCTTGTTTCTTTTAGTTGTTGATCTGTAATATGTTGAGCATGCACTAGTGTTTATTTGCAGTATTTACATTGTAAATAACTTGTTAAGAAAGATAACAAGTAGGGAGGAATAAATCAGATAAAGTGCATGTATGTTTTCTAAGGAAAATTAGAAACTTCAACATCGTACCAGAGGGTGATTGCAGATCACAGAAGGACTTAAAGACATCAGCCAAGCGGAGCAATAGCAGCAGAAAATCGTTGTCCCGAGGTGATATACGTTGTTTCTAGCAGCGCAGAAGCCAAGAAGTGTGACACAAAGCTAGCCAGAGCCACGCAGAAGAAGCCGGGAGCTGCGCAGAGCCTCAGAGAGGCCAGCGTTGTTGACGTAGAGGGCCAGAGGGTTGACACAGGGCATCCCAGGGCTGACGCAAACCCATCTGGGATGATGCAGAGCTAGCGTGAGGCAGAGAGGGGCTGATGCAGTTCACAGAGAGGCAGTTGCTAGAGTCTAGAAGGCTGCAGAAATATTGCAGAGTGGAGCTGGTGAGGTATTGTAGTCAGAATAGTACCTGACAGAGCAAGGCCAGAGGAGTTGTTACCGAGGGTTTCTTGCCGAGGAACCTAGATTAGCAGTGCAGTTGCACAAGATGATCAGAGTAGGGGGCACCTCGACAAGCGGTAGAAGGATTTCCAGGAGGGAAATCAGGACTCAAAAGGAGTCCAGAAGAGAACTTCCAAACGAGAAGTAGAGACTTAGAGGAGTTGAATAGAGAGCTTCCAGGAGAGAAGTAGAGGAGCGTCATGGCACTACCCGGGGTAAGAGAACAGGATAGACTGGACGGAACATCGAACTTCGCAATCTGGAAGGCTAGAATCTTATCAGTGCTTGACAGGAATCGTGACAAGAACTTCGCCTTGAAGGTTATAGCTATCCCAGTCGACCCCAATGATAACAACAAGTACGAAGAGGCGATGCCTAGGGCCAAGTGCATTATCCTTGACAGGGTCAAGGATCATGTGGTACCACATATAGCCGAGAAGGAAATGGTAGTTGAGATGTGGAAGGCTCTCAAGAACCTATACCAACATACTTCTGTGCCGAGAAGAATGCTGCTCAAGAACCAGATGAGGTCGTATCAGATGAAGAAAGGTCAATCGATTGACACCTTCCTCGGAGGACTGAATAAGATCCGAGACCAGTTCACTGCTATAGGAGCGACACCACATCAAGAACTTATGGTGAGGACAACCCTAAATGTTGTCTCAGAAGATTGGGAAGTTTTTGTCCAGAGTATCCTGGGCAGAGGGACTCTCCCACCTTGGGACGAGATGTGGGTAGCTCTTCGCCAAGAAGAAATCAGACGGCAGTCGAAGACAGGTAGCAGCAACAAAGGGATCAAGGTCAAGCAGGAGGAGGATGTGGCCCTAACATCTGAGAGAAAGCAAGAGAAGCGGAAGAAGAAAGATCTCTCCAAGATCAAGTGCTTCCACTGTGGGGAGATGGGTCATTATGTTACCCAGTGCCCAAGGAAGAAGAGTAAGGGAGAGTCTTCCGAGAGTAAGGCAGTGCCAGCACGGGCAGAGAAGAAAGTTTTGACAGACGATGATTGTGCCATGAGTGCACACCAACAACTTGAGTGAAAGTGGGGAGACATCGCGCTATAGTCAGATGGACTATAGGCGACGAGGGGCAAGATCCTTGAGGTACCCAGCCTCTTGGATTAGACCTTGCTACAGGATCCCCGACAAGGAGTAGCAGGACTGACTGAGTTGGTAGAGACGAATGTGGATGGAACGGCAGAGAGAGCTACAATGCAGGAGTCCTGAGACAATGCAGAACTAGCAGGCTGCAACAGTGCAAGAGACACAGGAGTGTTGCACCAGTGCAGGATGGCACAAAGAGGTGTGCAACGGTGCGAGATGCAAGAGAGTTGTTGCAGCAGCGCAAAGATCATAAAGGGAGCACTTGTCAGCGGCAAAGGGAGCTTCAGCATCAGTGGGTGTCTCTAGCCCAACAGGGAGGTCATTTGGGAGATCAGTTACTTACTTCTCAGTAACTGAGTTGCAGTGTAGCAGTGGGCGGCACGATGCAACATGATGAGAGAAGGTGCAGTGCGGATGCAGTGCTAGGAGAAAGGACTAGCAACAACACAGATGTAGAGGGAGATGTCGTACAGATGCAGCAGTGGCAGTGCAGAACAATGGGTAGCAGTACAGGAGGCAATAGTGCGGAGGATGTTGGACAAGGAGGCCTGGCATCAGCACAGGTACTGATGCCGGACGATCAGAGTAATACTCAATGAGGAGTATTGCTAGAGCTCAATCCTTGCTAAGAGGGAGTGTTGATTTGGGGTAGCATCGGATGTGCTCTAGCCACGAAATTGCGTGGAGAGGTTGAGGCACATGAGACCTCCAATACCCAGAAAGGGTTTGGGTAGATTCTAAACAGATCAGGAGATATTAAAATAATTAATATTTTTAGTGGAGTCCCTAAGTCTAAACTTAGGGAAAATAAAATATTAATATGTATTAATATGAATCTGTGTTAGAGTGATCCAAAAGACATGGATGAAACCAGATCTAATCTTAACCGTTGATTAGGGACTTAATCTCGGCCGTTGAGATGTCAACAGGAAAAGTATAAGAGGAAGCTTGAGGGTCACTTGGAGAATACACCAGAGTGATCAGTCATTCTATTCTCTAGAGAGGGGTTTGCTAAGAGGGATAGAATCAATGATCGAGAGAGCAGCTGAGGGGCATTGAGTACAGAGGAGGCAGAGATTGTGTTGGGAGAGTAGCACAACAGCTAAGGAGAGTGACGCAGAGCCCACAAGGGCTCACGCAGGGCCACACAGAGGCAGCCAAGTGCTGCGCAGAGCACCAGAGAGGCCAGCATGTCTGACGCAGAGGCCTAGAAAGCTGACGCAAGGCTAGTGTGAGACAGAGAAGGGCATACGCAATTTAGATTTGGCAGACGCTGGGGTTGCAAAGCAGTTTTGTGCTGAGGAGCTGTCGGAAGGATTTTCTGGGGTTTCAACCAAAAGATTTCTCTAAAACTGTGAGGTATGGCTGCTAAGGAAATTCTCTGTTGGGTAGGCCAGTTTCGGCACCTAGATTGTACTCTCATATTGCTTAATAAGAAAACCCTTAGATAGCTGCATCGGTTTTCCCACATTGGGTTTTTTCGGGGACATTAGTCCAAAAATAATGGTGTCATGTGGTGTGTTTGTTCTTGTTTCTTTTAGTTGTTGATCTGTAATATGTTGAGCATGCACTAGTGTTTATTTTCAATATTTAAATTGCAAATAACTTGTTAAGAAAGATAACAAGTAAGTAGGAATAAATCAGATAAAGTGCATGGAGGGTTTCTAAGGAAAATTAGAAACTTCAACAGGATTTGGGGCGAATGCATTATTTTCTGGGGTTGGAAGTTTGGCAGCAGAAGGATGGAATTTTCTTTGGACAAGGGAGATATGCTACAAAAATTCTGAAAAGGTTCAGAATGAAGGACTGTAAACCTATGGCTACTCCAATGATTACCAACTGGAAGAAGATTGATGCATCTGAAGATAAAGAAGTCGATCCCACCTTGTACAGGCAGCTCATAGGGTCCCTGATGTATCTGGTCAATACCAGGCCCGAAATTTGTTACGCTGTCAACACCCTTAGTCAGTTCATGGTGGAACCAAACAGGGCACACTGGGCGACAACCAAGCATGTTCTCAGATATATACATGGAATAGTCAAGCATGGACTAATGTACAACTGAGGCAATGACATTACGATGAGTGGGTTCATTGACGCAGATTGGGCTAGAAGTTTAGTAGATCGGAAAAGTACCACTAGGTATTGTTTCAACACTGGATCAGGAATGACCTCCTGGAGTAGTAGGAAACAAAAATCCGTAAATCTGAGCTTAGATGAAGCTGAATATATGGCAGCTAGAACAACATCGTGTGAAGCCATATGGCTTAGGAAGTTGCTTGTGAATCTATTCAGGAGAAGGATGGAAGCGACCAATATTTTGTGTGATAATCAGAGTTGCATCAAGCTCTCTAAGAATCCAGTTTTTCATGATCAGTTGAAGCACATTGACATTGAGTGTCAATTTATCAGAGACTGTGTTCAACAAGGGGCGGTACAGTTATGGTAAACCCTGACAGGAGAACAAGTGGCAGACATTCTCACCAAGGCTCTAGGAAGAACAAAGTTTGTTTATTTCAGGGAGAAGATGGGGATGATTGAGAATATGTTTCAGTAGCAAAAGCAGATAGTACAGGGCGTTACAGTGCAACAGTTAGCAGTGGCAGTGCTATGGGCAGCATGATGCAACATATTCAAAGGGAGCTGCAATACAAATGTAGCAATGACAGTGGCAGTGTCATGGGCAGCAGTTCAGGTTGCAACAATGCAATAGATGAGGGGCTACAGGCTGAGCATCAGCAGCGTAGAAGACCGATGCCGTGGATCAGTGTGATACTTATGTTGGGAAGTATTGCTAGAGTACATACCTCACTAAGAGGGAGTGTTGATTTTAGGTAGCATCGGACGCGCTCTAGCTCCAAAATTTTGTGGAGGGGCTAGAACACATGAGATCTCCAAGACCCATAAATCCTTTGGAGAAATTCCACCCGGATTGTATTTTATTAAAATAATTAATATTTTTAATGAGGTTCCTAAGTCTAAACTTAAGAAAATAAAAATATTAATAAATATTAATGAAAGTATGGGTGAGAAGCTTCTAAGAGACAAGGATCAAGTCTAATTTATTCTTAGCCGTTGGTTAGGGACTTAATCTTGGTCATTTATTCATCAATAGGAAAAGTATAAGAGAAGACTTGAGAGTCATTTAGAGATACACTGGTTAAATACTCAGTAACCCAAAGGAAATTGATTCTCAAGGAGTTTGCTTTCAGAGGGAGAGTTGCAGGGTGAAGGAAGAGGAGGGCATCAGCATTAGTCAAAGACTGAGGAAGAGGTGACTCATAGCATAAGAGGGACAGCGCAGACGGAAGATCAGAGAGACAACGCAGTAAGGGACGCAGTCCTCACGAAGGCCTCATGGAGAAGTGACGCAAAGGTGATGAAGTGAAGGCTGAAGGGTCTCCGGGGTGTCAGAATTTCTCCAGAGCAAAGGGAAAAATTGTCTCAGGTGTTTTCTCTCAAAGCTGTCTCTATATTCTATAAAATCGTTCCTTGTAAAGATATTGTTGCTAAAGAATAATAAATAAACCCTCATCTGCTGCACCGATTTTCCCACATTGGGTTTTTCCAGGGACAATTGTCCAAAAATAACTGTGTTGATGTGATTAATTCTTGTGCTTGTATATCACTGTTATTTTCTTTATCTTATTATGTGACAACTGCAGTAATTTATTTTGACTTATTTAAGTAGGAGAAATAAATCAGTTACTGTAGTAGAATTTCGTGTTAGAAATTTTCACAAAATACATGAGATCTCCAAAACCTATAAATCATTTCTGGAAATTCTGCCTAAAAATGACTTCATTAGATTATTAACCAGTTTTTAAATATTTCCTAAGTCTAAACTTAGGGAATATGGTTAATTAATCAATATTAATTAAGTCAAGGCGAGAATCATCTAAAAACTCACATGGATCGATTCATAGAGGATACTAGCCATTTTATGTTTTAATCTTGGTTGTTGGTGCTACAACAGAGGATTGTAAGAGGAGGTTGATGTGGCGATGGAGAATACACTTGAGAAGTTTGATTTCTTGGCAGATTGATTTCCAGAGAAGTAGCAGTCAGTGGCCGGAGAGAGTCAGTGATCGAAGCAGTGAGTGAGGGGCAAGGATAGTGATCCGGAGAAAGTTTTCCAGATTTGGATAGGCAGCAGCAAGAGGGCCAAGTTATCCTAGTGAGGCAGCACAGAGCTCTGCACAGTAGCTTCAAAGAGGGTAGTTCAATTTGCTGGAGAGAAAATTGTAGTCAGTTCCAGAGGCCGGGCAGAGGTTTTAGAAGGACAACGAGATGATTTCCTCTGTAGCTGAAGGCAGAATGACTTCATCAGAGACTAGTTGGAGGCTTGATGTCAAGCAAACTGCGTAGTGCAGCGCAGAGGGTCAAAGGGCCGAGTTTTCTAAAGGGAGGTTGTGTCGGGATTACTTGGGGAGGAAGGGTAATTTCCCTAAAATAATTTTGCTCAGAATTTCTTGTTGTGGATTGCCAATTTCAAGCATCCAAATTGTACTCATATTTTCATTGTTGCATAATAATAAAAACCCTCAATGCTGCATCGATTTTCTCACGTTGGGCTTTTTCGGGGACTTTTGTCCAAAAATAAATTTATTATATTTTATGTGTGCTAGCATTATCAACTTCCAGTGTTTTATTTTTCCACAGAAATTTATTTGTGAAGGTTGCAGTGTGTTTATTTTGATATTTGCCATAGCAGATAAGTTGTTAATTAATTAACAATTAGGAGAAATAATACAAGTTGCTGAAATACAATTCCAGCGTAGGAATTTTCACATGGTATTAGAGCGTAGTTGATTAGTTGGAGACCTCAGAAATAAAGGAAAGAAATTTCACTGCTCAGCAAGGGAAGTAGACAGAAATTCCCAAGGGTAGTGCGGTCTTTTGCCAGGAGGCTGAGTTGCTTGAGGAAGACTGATTTTTCTAAGAGAAGGGTAGAAAAATTCGATCCTTCTAGATCGAGTGATTCCAAAGGCAGAGGGAGCAACTTAGAGTTTGTCATTGGGAATATCTCTAGCTGGATGCAAAGGGTTTTGCAGCAGTCCGCTATCGCAGAGCCAGCGTAGGGGTGGAAGAGAGAAGAGCACAAACAGAGGGAAAATTTTCTCAGGGAACTTCTAGTCTCAAGGAGTTCGATTTTCCTTGCAGATTGACAGTAGTTCAGAGAGGATCTTCTTATTCCAGAAGGGAGTGCGAGTAGCTGAGCAATAGCCAAGCAAAAGGAAAGAGGAAGTTTTCAACAACTCGTTGAGATGGCCACTGCAACGCTTTGTGGTCAAGATAGGTTGGATGGAGCTTCCAACTATGTCATTTGGAAGGCTAGGGTGTCCTTCCTTCTAGATGAATATGACTTGAAAGCCTACATTGATGTTGTAGTGGTGGTTAAAGGAATATAAGAAGGAAATGGCGTGAGCGAAGCGGTTGATTCTGGATGGAGTCCGGGATCATATATCCTCACATATAGTTGGCAAAGATACTGCCAAACAAATGTGGGATGCTCTCTCCACGTTATACCAGGGTACTTCCGAGTAGCGAAAGATGTACCTAGAGGAGAAGCTGAGACTCATTCGGATGCAAAAAGGGGAAGGAATAGACCCATACCTTACCACAATTCAGGAGGTCCGAGACCAACAGTCAGTTGTTGGGGTAGCGCCTCAATCCACGGAGCTAGTGCAATTGGCATTCAATAACGGCTCAGAGCATTGGTAGGTTTTTGTCCAAAGCATATTGGGTAGAGATAGGCTACCAGACTAGGATAGAATGTGGTCTGATTTGCATCAGGAGGAGTTGAGACAAGCTCTATTAAAAAGTTCCATCAGTGGCAACAACAGCAGCGGATCGAAGACATTGAACGAGGAGAATGTGGCCCTCCAATCAAAGGGTTCGAGTTAGGGATAGGGGGAGCAGAGAAAGAAGAAGAAGGACCTGTCAAAGGTCAAGTGCTTCAGGTGTGGTGAGCTCAGCCAATACAATACCTAGTGTCCTCTTAAGAAGAAGGACAAGGAGGAGAAGCAGGATCAACAGGCAGCTTTAGTAAAGATCGATATGCTTTCCTCCAAGTTGGAGGAAGACTTCGCTATGTTCTCCAATATACCTCCATAAGTGTGGTGGAGTGACTTGGTGTTGTATCCCTAGAGTGCTATAGTTGGGCAGAATCCTTGAGGAGTCCACCTCATTGATCATTTCCTAGCTACAGGGGCCCATAGTGTTCTGTAGCAGGATGGATCAGTGGCAGTTGATGCAGTCATACACCGAGTGACTGGGTCAGATTTTGGGGAGCACAGTGCAAAGTTGGCAGCAGTGCAGAGTTGGCAGTAGTGCAGAGTTAGCAGCAACACAGATTCTTCAGTGACAGTGCAAATACTAGTAGTAGTCAGAGACTCGGGAGGCAAATGCATCATATTGAACATAGTTGATTCAGTATTTTGAACGCTTTTCAGTTGCAGATGTTGCAGTTGCAGAAGCAACAAATGAGAGGTTGTTGCAGTGTTGGCTGCAGTATGGCAGTGTCAGCAATAACACAGATGCAGTGTATATCAGAGTTGCGCAGTGGTTGGTGGGCAGTATGGCCAGACATCACCAGCTGATAGGGGATGATGCAGAGACAGGGTGTTGTGGTAGGGAGTGCAGCACTAGAACACATTCATCGTTAAGGGGGAGAGTTAATTTTTGTAGCATCATATGTGTTCTAGCCACAAAATTGGCGGAAAGACTAGAATACATGAGAGCTCCAAAACCCATAAACCATTTATGAAAATTCCGCCTAAAAATGACTTAATTAGATTATTAACCAGTTTTTAAATATTTCCTAAGTCTAAACTTAGGGAATATGGTTAATTAATCAATATTAATTAAGTTAATGAGAGAATTATCTAGAAACTCACACGGATCAATCCAGAGATGATACTAGCAATCAATTATGTTTTAATCTTGGCCGTTGGTGCTACAACAAAAGATTATAAGAGGAGATCGATGCGGTGATGGAGAATACACTTGAGCAGTTCGATTTCTTGGCAGATTGATTTCCAGAGAAGCAACAGTCAATTGCTAGAGAGAGTCAAAGATCGAATTAGTGAGTGAAGGGCAGGGGCAATGATCTAGAGGAAGTTTTCCAGATCCGGGGAGCCAGCAGCAAGAGGGCCGAGTTATCCCAGTGAGGCAGCGCAGAGCTGTTGAAATTTCTAAGTCTAACACATTAGAAATTCTTCCTGCATTATCTGGTTTATTTCACCTACTTGTTTATTCCTTAACAAGTTATTTAACGATATAAATACTGAAAATAAACACAAATGCAATCTCAACTCATATACAGATCATCAACTGAAATAATAGACAAACAAACAAGGGACACCATTATTTTTGGACAATCGTCCTCGAAAAAACTCAACTTAGGAAAACTGTTGCAGCAGTTCTGAGGGTTTTATTATTAAGAAGCTTTCTTGAGTACAACTAGGGTGCCAAACTGGTTCACCCAACAGAGATTTCTATCTAACAGTAATACCTCTCTTCGGAAGCAGATATCCGGCAAGTCTGCCGCACAAAAATCCTTCTAGCACTTCTCCAAGGCTTTGCGTCAGCCCTACTAGCTTCTATGTAGCTCTAGAACCCCCTGCGTTGTTGAAGTTTCTAAGTTTACTTAATTTAGAAACCCTTCATGCACTTTTCCTGATTTATTCCTACCTACTTGTTAATTTTTCTTTAACAAGTTATTTACAAAGTAAATACTAAAAATAAACACCAGTGCATGCTCAACATATTACAGATCAACAACTAAAAGAAACAAGAACAAACACACCACATGACATCATTATTTTTGGACCAATGTCCCCGGGAAAACCCAATGCGGGAAAACCAGTGCAACTATCTGAGGGTTTTCTTATTAAGCAATATCAGAGTACAATCTGGGTGTCATAACTGGCCTACCCAACAGAGAATTTCCTTAGCAGCTATACCTCACAGTTTGAGAGAAATATCCTGGCTAAAACCCCGGAAAACCCTTCCGGCAGCTCCTCAGCACAAAACTGCTCCTGCAACCCCAGTGTCTGCCCAATCTGGATTGCGTCAGCCCCTCTCTGTCTCACGCTGGCCCTGCATCAGCCCCTCTTTGTCTCACGTTGCCCTGCATCAGCCTTTCTTGGCCTGCGTCAGCCCCAGGAGGCCCTGCATTAGCTCTGGGAGCCTCTGCGTCAGCGACATTGGCCCCTCTGGTGCTCTGCACAACACTTGGCTGCCTCTGCGTGACCCTGCGTGAGCCCTTGTAGTCTTTGTGTCACCATCCTTGGCTGTTGCGCTGCTCTCCCGGCACAATTTCTGCCTTCTTTGTTCCTTTGTACTCAATGCCCCTCAGCTGCTCTCCCGATCACTGATTCTATCTCTCTTAGCAAACCCCGCTCTACAGAATAGAATGACTAATCATCTGGTGTACTCTCCAAGTGACCCTCAAGCCTCCTCTTATACTTTTCATGATGACATCTCAATGGCCGAGATTAAGTCCCTAATCAACGACTAAGATTACATCTAGCTTAATCCATGTCTTTTGGACCATTCTAACACAGATTCATATTAATTCATGTTAATATTTTATTTTCGCTAAGTTTAGACTTAGGGACTCAATTAAAAATATTAATTATTTTAATATCTCCTGATCTGTTTAGAATCTGCCCAAACCCTTTCTGGGTATTGGAGATCTCATGTGCCCCAACCTCTCCACCAAATTTTGCATCTAGAGTACATCCGATGCTACCCCAAATCAACATGCATCAATCCTCTGCCTCTTTGTGTCAACTCTCTAGCCCTCTGCTTCACCCACGCAGACCCTACTAGCCTTTGCGCAGTCTCTCTGGCCTTCTACGTGGCTCCTGCTGGCTCTGCGTAGCCTCCTCAAACACTGCGCTGCCCCTTTCCCACTATCTCTACCTCTCTACTATGTATTCACTGCCCCTCACTGCAACTCAGATCACTTGTTCGAATTTTCTCAACAAACCCCGCTCTAGAAAATCGAACTGATTGATCAATCTTGGTGTATCTCCAACTAACCCTCAAGCCACCTCTTATACTTTTCCAGTTGAATCTTCAACGACCAAGATTAAGTCCCTAATTAACGGCTAAGATTAGATTTGGCTTGATCCATGTCATTTAGAACATTCTCACTAGTTTTATATTAATACCCACTAATATTTTAATTTTCCTAAATTAGACTTAGGAACTCATCTAAAAATATTAATTATTTTAATATCTCTCTAACCGGGTGGAATTTCCCCAAACCATTTCTGGGTCTTGGAGATCACATGTGCTTTAGCCTCTCCACCAATTTTCATGGCTAGAGCACATCCAATGCTACCACAAATCAACACTTCCTCTTAGCGAGGAATGTGCTCTAGTAATGCTCCACCACTGAACATCACACTAATCATCCAGCACCGATACCTATGTTCTTGCTTGGCCTGCTGCCCAACATCCACTGAACTGTTGCCTCCTGTACTGCTGCCCGTGGATCTGCCACTGCCACTGCTCCATCTGTACTGCAGCTCCCTCTCACCATGTTGCATCGTGTTGCCCATAGCACTACCACTGCCATTGTTGCACTGCAACTCAGTTACCAAGAAGTAAGTAACTGATCTACCCAAGTACTGACATCCTTGTCAGCCTAGAAGCCTCCTGATGCTAAAGCTACCTCCGCTGTTATCTGGTGCTTTCTCTACTGCTTCTGCACTACTGCAAACACCTCCGTGCCTCTCGCACTGCTGTAACCTCCTCTATGCCTTTCTACACTGCTGCAACCACCTTTGTGCCTCTCGCAATGCTACAACCTCCATTGCACTGCTACATAATTCTGCACTCTAGCACAGCCTTGTCGCTCCATCTGCATCTTGCTTTTATCGACATTCGTCATCCTGCTACTGTCATTTGGGGCTCCCTTAGCCGGATATGATCCAAGAGTTTGGGTACCTCAAGGATCCTGCCCCTCATCTTCTGTAGTCCTCCTAACTAGAGCTCGATGTCTCCCCACCTCTTCTCTAGAGGTGCATGAACACTCATGGCATAGTCGTCATCCGTCTCGACTTCTTTCTCCGCTTTAGCCGAAGCTGCCTTGGAGTTAGAAGCCTCTCCCTTATTCTTCTTCTTGGGACACTAGGTTGCATAATGACCCAGCTCCCCACAATGGAAGCACTTCACCTTGGAGATGTCCTTCTTCTTCCTCTTCCCCTGTTATCTCACAGATGCAAGAGCCGCATCCTCCTCCTTTTTCTTGATTCGACCTCCTTTGCTGCTACTTCCCACCTTGGTCAACTGTCTGATCTCTTCTTGGTGAAGCGTTGCCCACATCTCTTCCCATCCTAGAAGATCAACTCTGCCCAAAATGCTTTGGACAAATGTCTCCCAATCCTCGGAGACTGCATTCACGGCGGTGCTCACCATGAACTCTTGATCCGACATGGCCCCTATGGAAGTCAGTTGGTCTTGAATCTCTTGCAACATGCTGAAGTATAGATCTATCTGCTCCTCCTTCTGCATCTGATATGACAGCAACTGATTCTCCAACAACATCTTCTTCTGCATGTAAGTGTCTTGATACAATGTCGTCAAGGTATCCAACATCTACTTTACCGTGTTCTTCTCGACAATATGCGGTATCACATGATCCTTGACCCCATCAATGATTATGCACTTTGCCTTCACCATTGCATCCTCATACCTTTCGTTATCAGTTGGGTTGACTGGGATAGCCATGGTTCTCAAGGCAAAGCCCTTGATGCGATGTCTATCCAAAACAGATAGGATCCTTGCCTTCCAGATGACAAAGTTGGAGGCCCCGTCCAACCTCTCTTGATCCCTCAATCCATTCATTGCCATCTTCGCTCCTTTTCTAGACTCCCTCTGAGTCTCGACTTCCCGCTTGGAAGTTCTCTCCTAGAATCCCTCTGAGTCTCAATTTCCCTGCTAGAAATCTTCCCACCAACTGTCAATCCGCTCCTCTCCGATCCTCTTTGCAACAGCAACTTGGATCTGGATTTCTTGGCTAGAAATCCCTCAAGGCAAGGGCTCCCTCTACCTTGGTTTTGTCCCATTAGGTACTATTCTGCTTCGACAGCAACAACACCCCACTAGCTTCCCAATCCACAATCTACCCACAACTACCTAGGCCCCAGCAGCTGAAGAAACTGAGCCTCTTAGCTCTGTGCAATCCTGGCAAGACTGAATCGCTCCTCTGGCCAATTGCGTCAAGCCTACTTGGTTAAGTAGGATGACGTGGCTCTTCATGAGCCTCTTATGCCTCTCTTTGCCTCTGCGCTGGCCCTCTCTCTAGCTCGAAATGATGACACAGGCCCTCTGTGTCACTCCTTCTCTACTACTTTCTGCTTAGGAGCAACTCTGTCTCTTGGGACAGCTGCTACTGCTGCAAATGACTCTGATTAAGCTGGTGCCTTCAGTTCTCTTGTGATCTGCAATGCTCTAATACCATGTTGAAATTTCTAAATCTAACACGTTAGAAATTCTTCCTGCATTATCTGGTTTATTTCACCTACTTGTTTATTCCTTAACAAGTTATTTAACCATATAAATACTGAAAATAAATACAAATGCAGTCTCAACTCATATACATATCATCCATTGAAATAATAGACAAACACACAAGGGCCAACATTATTTTTTGACAATCGTCCCCGAAAAAACCCAACTTGGGAAAACCCATGCAACAATTTTGACGGTTTTATTATTAAGCATCTTTCTTAAGTTAAACTAGGGTGCCAAACTAGTTCACCCAATAGAGATTTCTATCTGGCAGTGATACCTCTCTTTGGAAGCAAATATTCAGCAAGTCTGCCCCACGAAAATCCTTCCAGCACTTCTCCAAGGCTCTGCGTCAGCCTGCTAGCCTCTGCGTAGCTCTGGAACCCCCTGCGTCAGCGCTCTGCCTCTCTACGTCATCTCTCTAGCCCTTTGCATCACCCTCGCAGGCCCTGCTAGCCTCTGCACAGTCTCTCCGGCCTTCTGCGTGGCTCCTGCTGATGGTGTGTAGCCTTCTCACACGTTGCGCTGGCCCTCTAGCACTATCTATGCCTCTCTGTTATGTACTCACTGCCCCTCGCTGCAATTCAGATCACTAGTTCGAATTTTCTCAGCAAACCCCGCTCCAAAAAATCGAACTGACTGATCAATCTTGGTGTATCTCCAACTAACCCTCAAGCCTCCTCTTATACTTTTTCTGTTGAGTCTTCAATGATCGAGATTAAGTCCTTAATCAACGGCTAAGATTAGATTTGGCTTGATGCATGTCATTTAGAACATTCTCACCCAATTTTATATTAATACCCATTAATATTTTAATTTTCCTAAGTTTAGACTGGAAATCCATTAAAAATATTTATTATTTTAATCTCTCTAACCGGGTGGAATTTCCCCAAACCATTTTTGGGTCTTGGAGATCTCATGTGCTTTAGCCTCTCCACCAATTTTCACGGCTAGAGCACATCCGATGCTATCACAAATCAACAAGAGCTATGCATAGTAGCTTCAGAGAGGGCAGATTGATTTGTTGGAGAGAAAATCGGTCTTAGTTCCAAAGTCCGAACAGAGGTTCCAGAAGGCCGCAAAGTCTATTTCTTCAAAAGCTGGAGGCAAAACAAGTTCATCAGAGATTGGTTGGAGGCTTGATGTTAAGTAGATTGTGCAGTGCAACACAGAGGGTCAAAGGGCCTAGTTTTCTGAAGGCAGGTTGTGCCAGGATTGCTTGGGGACGAAGGGTAATTTCCCTTCAATAATTTTGCTCAAAATTTCTTGCTGTGGATTACCAGTTTCAGGCATCCAGATTGTACTCAAATTTTCACTGCTGCATAATAATAAAAGCCCTCATTGCTACACTGATTTTCCCAAGTTGGGCTTTTCTGGGGACTTTTGTCCAAAAATAATTGTGTTGTATTTTATGTATGTGTGCTAACATTTTTCAGCTTCCAAAGTTTTATTTTTCTTCAGAATTTTATTTGTGAAGGTTGCAGTGTGTTTATTTCGATATTTGTCATAGCAGATAAAGTGTTAATTAATTAACAATTAGGAGAAATAATACTAGTTGCTGCAATAGGATTCCAACGTAGGAACTTTCACAAGACGATCCGGGCAGCATGTGCAGTAGGCAATCTCACGTTGAGGTAGAGCCTACGTAGGCCAAGTTGGACGACTTGCTTTTCAATGGTAGTTGAGTGCCAGGATTGCTTGGAGCGAGGGTAATTTCCTTTAAGATTTTTTTGCCACTATATTTCTCTGCAAAATTGCTAGTTTCGACATCCAAATTGTACTCAGATAATTTCACTGTTGCATAATAATAAAACCCTCAGCCGCTGCACCGGTTTTCCCAAGTTGGGTTTTTCCGGGGACATCTGTCCAAAAATAACTGTCTCAAATTTTATGTGCGCTAGTATTTCTTAGTTTCCAGCTTTCTATTCTTCCGCAGTTTATTTTTGAAAATCATAGTGTGAATTATTTGATATTTTCCGTAGCTGATAAATTATTAAATAAATTAACAATTAGGAAACTAATCTCTAGTTGCTGTGATAGATGAAATTTTTGCAAAAATTGCCATAACCAAGATAACCTAATAAACTGATAAGAAATAAAAGAAGAAATTTCATAATCTTTGGCCAGTTTATGCATTATGGCAGGTCTAAATCTTTACAACAATCTTTGTTTACAATTTTTCATTTTTGTAAAAAATATTTTTTATATTTACAGAAAAATGATTTACATCTGCAACCAGAATAAAAGAGAAAGCGAAAAAGTATATACAATGAAAATTACATCGTCTTCCTTAAGGAAACTAGAACAATTACAAAATCAGAATAGGCATTAGAATCTAACAGTTTGGCATCCTTAAATAAATGATATATTTACAATTTTGAATAAATGCATTTCAAACATGAAACTAAGTAAGAAACAGTAAAAGGAAACTGAAATATCATCACAAAGACAAACTGAAATTTTGTTGCAAGCATCACCAAATGGATCTTTATAACATTTCCATTACCCATATCTTCTGGAAACCTTCCATGGTTTCAGATTTCAGCCCTATTCATTAGGCATGTAACAAATTAGTTTCATACCAACCTACTATATAATAGGATTGGAATTAGTGTCAAAATTGAAGAATGACTTTGTACTAGTTTGCATATCTAGGCTTTCTAATCAACGACTCTTTCTAATAAATTGCATAAGGTTTTATTATTAACAGTAAATGAAACACAAAAGGAAAGTGAAAGCAGAATCAATTAATTAACATGACATTAGTGAACTTGCCCGACCTTCTTACCAACTTCTAATGATCCAATTTCTTTATCCCACATGACTGCTTTCGCACCATTTATTGTTGCCATTTTCAGAATTGTCTCTGCTGGTAATGCTGTAGGATCGGTGCTTCCCTTCCTATAAACTTCCCTACCTTTATTAATTAAAGATGCAAGGTACATCTCATCAACTGCAAATATAATAGAATATTAGTAGCTTATAAAAACTAAAGAGAAAATTGACCTACACTAATGACAACATCTTAGTTGATACAAGCTAATAGAATTGAGTTTTGACAAACACACACCAACTATGGCCCAAAAAGCATCCCTTCATTTTTTATAAAGCCAAAAAATATCGACAATCGATATTGTATTGCCTGAAATACAAGTCCATTTTGCATTTTCAGAGGCATTCTTTTCAGCAAAACTGTACTAGGAGAGGTGGGAGTATGGAACGAGTTATGGGTTAAAACCTCATCTAGTTATCACACATAGTAGAGATAGTGGTACCTTGTCAAAGGATGCTCTCGTGTTTGTTGTGTTTTATTGTTGATCTCACCTATTTGGAGGCACTATTGTACACATGGCAACATATCATGTTTGGAGCACTTTGCTACATAATTTTATTCATATTTCTCTAGTAAGTGTGTGATATCCCCTCTACTTAATTTCACCTAGCAGCTACACCAATTTTGCAATTTTGTCTAAGTTATGTTAATCTTTGGCTTAACTTATGTTAAGAGGATGAAAAGGGAAAATTATTCCATTTTGTGGGAAAAGCATGGTCCAACATTAACAAAAATGGAAAGATTAAAATGCTGGTGGGAAGTGGGGGCCACCCAAAGGGGAAATATGCAACCCTTGAGCTAGTGCGAATTTGTGGGAAGAAAAACAAAGGGAGGCAAATCGAATTGGAGGAGAGAGAAGGAAGGTGGGGCCAGCAAGTATAAATATGAGGAGGCAGCTTCCATTTGGGAACTTTTGACCATCTCATATTATCTCTATTGTTCTCTTGAGTTGTTCAGTGAAGACTACATAGTGTTGCTTAGCACATGAGATTTTCACGCGAAAATCTCTGTCATGTCCTTTCTCAAATACATTTGTAACAAGGTGTTGCTACACAATTTTGCACAATTTTGGCTAAAGAAGAGAACCCAACATTTTCAACTTAGGGACTTAGGAGGCAATTCGACTTTATTTGACTGCTAGTGGAACGTGGGGGGCACTCACATGAGAATTCGGACTGGGCCATTCGAATGGCTTGGAGGGAAGTCGAATAGCTGGATGGAGTGGCCCACATGAGGCAAGGAAGGCCAAAGAAGTTATAAGGAGGAAGAAGCTCTCATTTGGATTCATTCTTACATCTTGCAAACAAAACTACTTGATTGTTCGCTCTGCTGTTTAGCTGAGTCAACCGGCTGTTGAGCCACGAATCTCTCTAGCGAGAGATTCAACATTTCCTTCGAGGGACCTTTTGTGCTCGCCCTAGGGAGGTAGTTCCATAGTCATTTCAGGAGACCTGGGAGTGTGTTGCAGCAATCTCATTCAGCCACAAACAGGGAGTGTGTATTTCTGGTTAGTTGGAGAATACGCAGGAGGAGTTGGAGCTATTAGTGATCAGCCATTTGCCGGGAGAGTTAGAGGATTGGGACAGCAGCAATAGGCCAACATTCCTTGTGAGTTTTGGAGCCAGCAAAGCCATCATCCCAGCAGTTCGAATTACTGGGCTTGGGGACAATGCAGAGGGCAAGTCCAACAGTTTTTGTGGAGCTTAGGAGCAGGTGCCATAGGCCGGAAGCCCATCCGGGAAGTCAGGGGATTGATAGTAGGGGTCAGCCCAGCACTTTGGGACCTGTTGTCGCATAGATTGTCACAACAACGCTCAGATCGGGGGTTGTCACCCTGATCCCCGATCTCTCCGTTTAAGTCTGTCTCCCGCGGCTAAGGGGGGTAGACCCTATGGGATAATGGATGACCAACTGGGGACCAGTTCGGTTGTGAGACACGAGAGGAAATAAGCACCTAATTGATTTTATGAAGTTAATGGACCAGTGCCTTATGGAGTTAATGATTAAATGGTTAAATGTTGCAGAAATATGAACCATGTAAAAAAAACATTTATCATCAAATAACTCAAGCAATGCAAGATATCCAGTAAATTCACAATGCTTTAACGATGATCCAGCAATTAAACTTCAAGAAAAATTAAATGCTTTAAATGATCATAAAATTTAAGCGCTGACCAGTTACCACTTTCATATAGCTAACTTCAAAATAAACATTAAGTGCGTTTAGCTATAGAAAAATGGACCATAAAAAATGAATTTTAAATTTTTTTTATTAAGCTTTTTCAAAATATTTTTTAATTTTTAAATATTTTTATTTTTTATTTTTGTTTTGTTTGCAGGTGTTGGAGCAACGTGGAAGGAATCCTCCGGAAGTAATACTGAAGAGAAATGCGGAAATGGAGTTGTGAGGAGACAGGGATTTGATTTGCAACAAAGTGAGAGGAGCTCTAAATATTTTCCAGAAATCTTGACAAAATTTTTAACTCGCTCTCCTTCAGATTTCTTGAAACCCTCATAAAAAAAAAAAAATTTAGATCTGAAAATGAATGATTTTAAAACCCTTGGAATGCAAGATTGCTGGTTGATATTTTTGGAAAGCAATTTTAAATGAAACCCCAGCAAAAAGATAGCTTGGAGAATCTCGAATTTCTTCAGCAAAAAACCTGCAAGAACTGATCCTGAGGCCATATCTTACCCTCCAGGGCCTAGATCTGGCTTCAAACAAAAATTTCTCCTCAGACCTGTAACCTGCAACCTGTAATGGCAAAATAGAACACCCAAAGATAATATGTGCAAGAAACCAAATTGAAAACCCTAACTAAATAATTACAATATTCACAAACTGCAGACTCTAAAATAGCCAGATTTCTCGTTATGCCACATAAATATTTTCAGAATTTAAATTTTAATGTGAGATACTTAAGAAAACCCTTCATGCATTCATTAAAAAAAATTCAGATGATAAGCCCAGGATTAAAAACTAGCTGGGCTCTTTCAGAAAACACAATCCGGGAGTTGGCTGGTTCAGCCGAGAACTTCCCCTAATGCCCGGTAATCTGAAAAAAAAGGATTTCTTGCACAGCTTAAAATCAATCATTAACATAGAGGGAGAAAACAATAATGAAACCCAGATCAAATGGAGATACCTGCCACTATATTTCAGAATCTAAACTATCATTCAAACCCCAAAGATCAGACAAGATACCTGTGCCTAGATCAATCTTCATTAAGCTATCATCAATAGCTGAAAATAAAATTATGCAGAAAAATAAAAAAATCTTACAGCATTTCCAGAAGAGTAACACCAGCAAGATTTTCAACCCCAAAGTCTTTCTTTATTGCACAAAAACTGACTACAAGAGAGTTTTCTTTAGCACCAGACTCTCAGATCTAAACTGATCTCAAATAACCCCTAGCATCCTATTTAAAGGAAAAATTCCCAATGGCTAGTTCGAGTGATCCATGTCAAAATGATCTCGACCGTTGATGAGGATCAAGATATCTTTTAATCTCATCCATCGATTTTTTAAATGCATTTTAATATATTAAAAAATTGAAATTCTACATTTATTTACTCAAAAATTTGACTCATTATTATTTTATTATTTTTTAAAATTTTATATTATTTTTTAATTATTTCTTAAATTTTATTATTATTATTATTTTTTAAAATTTTTATTTATTTTATTTATTATTTATTTTAATTATTCTTAAATATTATTATTATTAATTATTATTTATATTATTTTAATTTTTATATTTTAAAATTTTAATTTTAAATTTTAATTTTTTTATTATAATTTTAATTTTTTTATTGTTTTTTTTTTTTTTTCAAATTTTAATTTTTATTTTTGAATGGATCCTCGAACTTAGCCTTTGGAAAAATTACCTAGGACCTAGGACTTAGGACTTATGAGAGGATTAAAACATTTTCTAACCCTCAAGACACTTTACATCATGAACTTTACAATTTTACATCTTAAGGGGGAAAACCCATTTGACATAGACCCTCATAGACCACTAGTTCTGCGACCAAACATAATCTCTCAGATCAACACACTAAGACTCCCCTAAGATTCTAATGACAAAATCCATTCCGGCTTTGGGGTTAGGTCGAAGGAAAACTCTGCCAATTATGGATTGGTGAGACAAAAAACCTTCGGGAACGTAGATTATCACTAGAAAATTAGGTCCACCTAGGCAATTTACATACATGACTCAGATCTGCTAAGATTATTTACAATTTATACATGCAGACTGGGTTTACAACATAACATGATCAGGTCGACGATGACTGTCGAATGGCACGGACACGTCGCTCAAGCGCTATCCCTTTTGCGAAAAAGGGGGTGTACTACTAATAGGTAGTTGACACGTAGAGGTCAACATCTGGCTCCACTTGGGGACATGCTGCACTGTAGGAATGTGAGAATCTAAAAGGGGGTGTACTACTAATAGGTAGTTGACACGTAGTGGTCAACATCTAGCTCCACTTGGGGACACATTGCTGCACTGTAGGAATGTGAGAATCTAGAATCTGCATCCATGCAACACACAACAAAATATAAGTAGCGTCCGTCCAAAAATCATCATATAACATTAAGCAGATGAAAGATATAAGCTCTTCATTTATTAACTATCTAGAAAAGTAAATCTAATCCTAAAACATAAATGAAAACGCTGAAAAAACAGGGAGTAGGGTTAGTAATACAATACAAAGGATGCCCCATGGCATCAGATGTGTTTAATATAGTGTATACTAAGCATTTGCCTGCTTTCAGGCAAATCTGACGGTTGCTTGTCGAATGTGCCATGTCCAATTTTGCATACGGTAGGACTTTTCCCGATCCGAAAATCAAGCTGCTCACTGCCGTCTGATGCATCAAATCTTTTTCTCATTTTATTTCTCTTGCACTTTTTCTTCGTGGCAGGCTGTATCACTGATGACGTGGAACTTTCTCCTTCAAAGCTATCAGATGAAGTATGTAAGATATGTTTGACATGTCTTTCTTCATTCTACATCTGCCATGTAAAGGATGATGGACAAATCTCACAGGTGGCATGAGTTATAACTTGATCTTCAATGACTAGTGGATTAACCGTTTGAGCATCAACCTGATTATTAATTTCCCTTTCATCCAGGTCATTTTCAATGGAAGAAAGGACCTCATAACAAGATGGAGCTTGCTGTAACAGATAAGGAGGCTCCTGATCTATTGATGTTCCTTGGTTTCTTTCATCTTCTAACAGTTGTTGAAAGTTCTGAACCTATATTATAATGGCATCTATTTGACTAGAGTGCTTAACTTTTATAGCATTGATTTCCCTGGCATGGTCTTCTTCCATGGTCAGTAACTTATTTTGAAGACATATCTGATTAGTTTCCATATCTTTTATTACTTTATCATCTTTTTCCTTTATGGTCATCAAGCAATGCTGCATAGAGTTTATCTCTTCCTTATGATTTGCTTGCATGGTAGCTAACTGATTATTATGATCGAAAGTAGGGAAAATTTTAGGAACCCCCCCTAAATTTATAAGTATAATAAATGGGCGAATCTCCATGGTATATAGGAAAAATGGAAGGCGATTATCAATAATATAATATGTATATATAATTTTTTGGCGAATCTCTCACCAGTCATGGCGAATATTTTACTCAATTATAAAATCTTGTAGATCTTGGTATTACCATGGGTTATCATAAACGTGGAGCTTAAAAATTACTATTAGTAATTTATAAAAATTAATAAAATTAATAGTTGATTGTTATTTTAACCAAGCTAAA